>CAMQGK010000514.1:912500-945000 GCA_947000775.1 Pterois miles | reverse complement strand
TAATAGTGGTAGTAGTAGTAGTGGTAGTAGTGGTAGTAGTGGTAGTAGTAGTAGTAGTAGTAGTAGTGGTAGTAGTAGTAGTAGTAGTGGTAGTAGTAGTAGTAGTAGTAATAGTGGTAGTAGTAGTAGTAGTGGCAGTAGTAGTAGTAGTAGTAATAGTGGTAGTAGTAGTAGTAGTGGCAGTAGTAGTAGTCGTAGTAATAGTGGTAGTGGTAGTAGTGGTAGTAGTAGTAGTAGTAGTAATAGTGGTAGTAGTAGTAGTAGTAGTAGTGGCAGTAGTAGTAGTAGTAGTAATAGTGGTAGTAGTAGTAGTGGTAGTAGTAGTAGTGGTAGTAGTGGTAGTAGTGGCAGTAGTAGTAGTAGTAGTAATAGTGGTAGTAGTAGTAGTGGTAGTAGTAGTAGTGGTAGTAGTGGTAGTAGTGGCAGTAGTAGTAGTAGTAGTAATAGTGGTAGTAGTAGTAGTGGTAGTAGTGGTAGTAGTGGTAGTAGTAGTAGTAGTAGTAGTAATAGTGGTAGTAGTAGTAGTAGTAGTAGTGGCAGTAGTAGTAGTAGTAGTAATAGTGGTAGTAGTAGTAGTGGTAGTAGTGGTAGTAGTGGTAGTAGTAGTAGTAGTGGTAGTAGTAGTAGTGGTAGTAGTGGTAGTAGTGGCAGTAGTAGTAGTAGTAGTAATAGTGGTAGTAGTAGTAGTAGTAGTAGTAGTGGCAGTAGTAGTAGTAGTAGTAATAGTGGTAGTAGTAGTAGTGGTAGTAGTAGTAGTAGTAGTAATAGTGGTAGTAGTAATAGTGGTAGTAGTAGTAGTGGTAGTAGTGGTAGTAGTGGTAGTAGTAGTAGTAGTGGTAGTAGTAGTAGTGGTAGTAGTGGTAGTAGTGGCAGTAGTAGTAGTAGTAGTAATAGTGGTAGTAGTAGTAGTGGTAGTAGTGGTAGTAGTAGTAGTAGTAGTAATAGTGGTAGTGGTAGTAGTGGTAGTAGTAGTAGTAGTAGTGGCAGTAGTAGTAGTAGTAGTAATAGTGGTAGTAGTAGTAGTGGTAGTAGTGGTAGTAGTAGTAGTGGCAGTAGTAGTAGTAGTAGTAATAGTGGTAGTAGTAGTAGTGATAGTAGTGATAGTAGTAGTAGTAGTAGTAATAGTGGTAGTAGTGGTAGTAGTAGTAGTGGCAGTAGTAGTAGTAGTAATAGTGGCAGTAGTAGTAGTAGTAGTAGTAGTAGTGGTAGTAGTAGTAGTAGTAGTAGTAGTAGTAATAGTGGTAGTAGTCGTAGTAGTTATAGTGGTAGTAGTAGTAGTAGTAGTAGTGGTAGTAGTAGTAGTAGTAGTAATAGTGGTAGTAGTAGTAGTGGTAGTAGTGGTAGTAGTAGTAGTAGTAGTAATAGTGGTAGTAGTAGTAGTAGTAGTAGTGGCAGTAGTAGTAGTAGTAGTAATAGTGGTAGTAGTAGTAGTAGTGGCAGTAGTAGTAGTAGTAGTAATAGTGGTAGTAGTAGTAGTAGTAGTAGTGGCAGTAGTAGTAGTAGTAGTAATAGTGGTAGTAGTAGTAGTGGTAGTAGTGGCAGTAGTAGTAGTAGTAGTAGTAGTGGCAGTAGTAGTAGTAGTAGTAGTAGTGGTAGTAGTAGTAGTGGTAGTAGTGGTAGTAGTAGTAGTAGTAGTAATAGTGGTAGTAGTAGTAGTGGTAGTAGTGGTAGTAGTGGTAGTAGTAGTAGTAGTAGTAGTAGTGGCAGTAGTAGTAGTAGTAGTAATAGTGGTAGTAGTAGTAGTAGTAGTAGTAGTAGTAGTAGTAGTAATAGTGGTAGTAGTAGTAGTAGTAGTAGTAGTAGTAGTAGTAGTAATAGTGGTAGTAGTAGTAGTGGTAGTAGTAGTAGTAGTAGTAATAGTGGTAGTAGTAGTAGTGGTAGTAGTAGTAGTAGTAATAGTGGTAGTAGTAGTAGTAGTAGTAGTGGCAGTAGTAGTAGTAGTAGTAGTAGTGGCAGTAGTAGTAGTGGTAGTATTATGATAGTGGTGATGGTGATGACGTTGTCCCGCCGTCTGGTCAGTCCTTCACTGAGCTCACACACCAATCACAGTGTTTTTATTATCATTATTATAATTAGTGGTCTTGTCCAGGTGAACCCGCCTTCACCCAACGCCAGCTGGGACCCCTAACGGACCCCGGTCCTGGTCTACCTAGAGTCCCGGTCCTGGTCTACCATCATCAGGTGAATATACTGTCCATTTCTATATGTATAGAGATGATTCCATCTCCATCTAGATGGAATTATTTAATTATTTTATTTAATTTTTTTAATGTTTCTTTTCTTCTACTGGTTCCACTGGTTCTACTGGTCCACGGGTACAGTCATGGTTCTTTGCAGTCTGAGTACTACAGGTTCCATTGGTTCTACTGGTGCTCCTGGGTCTACTGGTTCTACGGGTTCTGCTGGTTCTACTCGTTCTGTTGGTTCTTCTGGTTCTGCTGGTTTTGCAGGTTCTATTGGGTGTACTGGTTCTCCTTATTATTATATATGCTGATTCTGCTGATTCTGCTTGTTCTCCTGGTTCTGCTGGTTTTCATGGTTCTGCTGGTTCTGCTTGTTCTCCTGAGTCTGCTGGTTCTGCTGATTCTGCTGGTTCTGCCGGTTCTATTGGTTCTTTTTATTCTCCTGGTTCTTCTGGTTCTATGGGTTCTGCTGGTTGTACTCGTTCTGCTGGTTGTCTTGGTTGTACTGGTTGTACTGGTTCTGCTGGCTCTAGTGGTTCTCCTGGTTGTACTGGTTCTCCTGGTTCTTCTGGTTCTACTGGTTCTGCTGGTTGTACTGGTTCTTCTGATACTACTGGTTCTGCTGGGTCTTCTGGTACTACTAGTTCTGCTGGTTGTACTGGTTCTCCTGGTTCTACTAGTTCTGTTGGTTGTGCTGGTTCTCCTGGTTCTGCTGATTCTACTGGTTCTGTTGGTTCTTCTGGTTCTGCTGGTTGTACTGGTTCTGCTGATTCTACTGGTTCTGTTGGTTCTCCTGGTTCTCCTGGTTCTGTTGGTTGTACTGGTTCTCCTGCTTCTTCTGGTACTACTAGTTCTGCTGGTTCTGCTGGTTCTCCTGGTTCTGCTGGTTCTCCTGGTTCTGCTGGTTCTGCTGGTTGTACTGGTTCTCCTGGTTCTGCTGATTCTACTGGTTCTTTTGGTTCTTCTGGTTCTGCTGGTTGTACTGGTTCTTCTGGTTCTGCTGGTTCTGCTGGTTCTGCTGGTACTACTAGTTCTGTTGGTTGTACTGGTTCTCCTGGTTCTGCTGGTTCTTCTGGTACTACTAGTTCTGTTGGTTGTACTGGTTCTCCTGGTTCTTCTGGTTCTGCTGGTTCTGCTGATTCTACTGGTTCTGTTGATTCTTGTGGTTCTACTGGTTCTGCTGGTTCTCCTGGTTCTGCTGGTTCTGCTGGTTCTCCTGGTTCTCCTGGTTCTGCTGGTTCTTGTGGTTCTACTGGTTCTCCTGGTTCTGCTGGTTCTCCTGGTTCTCCTGGTTCTCCTGGTTCTGCTGGTTCTTGTGGTTCTACTGGTTCTCCTGGTTCTGCTGGTTCTCCTGGTTCTGCTGGTTCTCTGCAGAGGTCTTTGAGTTTTATTGCTGTGTAAAAGTTAATAAAAGACACAAATCAGATTTTTATGGTATTTTGCCAAAAGACAGAAAAATCAACAGACGTTTGTTTGTTTACAGGCTGAATATTAATGAAGAATAAAAACTATTATAATAATAATGTAAATAAAGTTTTCTTTAAAATGTTAAATATTGAAGGAAATAAATAAATGTTCATCTGTTTAGTTTATGATCTTAAACCTTTAAAGCTCATTAAAGTGTTCAAATATTTATGTTAGTCAACTTCTAATCATTTATTTTACTCAACAGCACACACTGTATTATTATTATTATTATTATTGTTTAATAATAATAACTATGATAATTGTAATTCTAAGTATTATTAGTAACAATCCTATAATATTATCATTTATTACTATATCATTTAGATGGTAGATTTGTTATAATAATATTTAATCTCTACACCATGTACTCACAGTTCTATGAACATCTGCTGACTTTTAAATCCATTTTCTTCTTTTAATATTTAATATTAGTTTTATCTGTTTAGTTTATGATCTTAAACCTTTAAAGCTCATTAAAGTGTTCTTGTTCTTGTATTATTGAACTTCTAATCATTTATTTTATGCAACAACACCACTTAATAATAATAATAATAATAATAATAATAATAATAATAATAATAATAATAATAAATCCATATTCTTTTTAAAAATATTATTGTTTCTTCCTCGTCGGTGCCTCTTTCAGCCAATCAGCGCCGAGCTGCTGAGCCAATCAGAAGGCCCTCCTAAATCCAGGCGGCGACGTCACGGTGAGGTCAGCCAATCAGCGCAGAGCCCCCCTGCTGGGTGAAGTTTGGGCTGAGACCTGAGACCCAGAACCAGAACAGATGATCATGTTTTATTATCTCTCACAACTAGTTCAACTCTCCACGCACACGGTCTCTCTGTGGTCCTGGTCTGGAGCTGGACCCGGATCCGGATCACTTTGAACTTTCTGGAAGTTAAATTTTGTGGATTTATCCGAGAGCTCGAGCCTGAGATGGACTTTGACCCCAGAGGAGAGCGGGTTGTGGTTTAGTTGTAGTCCGGACTCGGTCAGAGAGACGCGGTCCCGTCGCCCCGGATCCTCCAGCAGAGAGTGGTGATGTTAGCGGTGGGTCCGATGGACGGGTCCCGACAGAGCGCCTTCCTCCTCAGCACCCCTCCTTTAGCAGCTCTGCACAGCATGACCGAGATGAAGACCCCCCTGTACCCGGCCTACCCGCTGTCCTCCACCGGCCCAAACTCCTCCACCTCACCGGCCACCACCTCCCCCAACCCGGGTGGCATGGCCGTGTCCTCCCCGGGGATCAAGAGCTCCACGGGGCTGTCCTCGGGGCTCGGCTCCCCGCAGCAGTGCTCCTCCGCGACCCCTCACGGAATAAACGACATCCTCAGCCGGCCCTCCGCTTCCATCTCCGGGGCCACCGCCGCCGTGGCCGCCGCCGCCGCCTCCTCCTCTTCGGCCGGGATCCTGTCTGGGCTGCCCCGGTTCAGCAGCCTCAGCCCCCCGCCGCCTCCCGGACTTTACTTCAGCCCCAGCGCCGCGGCGGTGGCGGTGGCCCGGTACCCGAAGCCCCTGGCGGACCTCCCGGGCAGGACGCCGATCTTCTGGCCGGGCGTCATGCAGAGCCCGCACTGGAGGGACGCCCGGTTCGCCTGCTCGCCCCGTAAGTGGATCTGGACCTGTTAGTCTATTAGAATAAAACAGAACCCAGGTCCGCGTCTCAGCACGTGGTTTTATTCATAAGGGGAATATTAGTGTTGTAATAAAGTGTTTGTGTTGGTTTCAGATCAGAACTCCGTGTTACTGGACAAGGACGGGAAGAGGAAGCACACCCGGCCCACTTTCTCCGGCCAGCAGATCTTCGCTCTGGAAAAGACTTTTGAACAGACTAAATATCTGGCGGGACCAGAGAGAGCGAGGCTGGCCTACTCCCTGGGGATGACCGAGAGCCAGGTCAAGGTAGGGCCCCGGGCCCCGGGCCCCCCGGCCGGCGGCCCCCGGCGGCGGCCCCCGGCGGCCCCCGGCGGCGGCCGGAGGTCATCTAGAGAAATAACCTATAGAGAAATAATCTAGAGAGAATTAATCTATCGATAAATAATCTAGAGAGAAATAATCTAGAGAGAATTAATCTATCGATAAATAATCTATCGATAAATAATCTAGAGAGAAACACTAAAAACCACAGGACATAATACTGAAAACAACTAAAACATCTAATTAAGCCGTTTGGATAAAACTCTGATTAATTCATTTAAAGAATCAAACGATTCCAACTGTGAATTTATATATGATACATGATATTTATTTATGATATTTATTTATGATATTTATTTATGATATTTATTTATGATATTTATTTATGATATTTATTTGTGATATTTATTTATGATATTTATTTACGATATTTATTTATGATATTTATTTATGATATTTCCAAATGATTTTCTGCTGCGTCTTTTGATTTCTATTTTTCTGAAGGTTTGAGTTGATCTCAGTGTCATTTAGTGCAGGAGGCCTTTCTATCACACAGCACGAGCTTCATCTCATCCACTAATGCAGCACTTTTATTGTTATTATTTGTCTTTTCATACGTTTTGTGCAGCTCAGAGTTACACATTTCTGTTTGGAGTTCCATCTAGAAATCAAGTTTTATTATTATTATTATTATTATTATTAATAATATTATTATTACAGGTAGTTTTTGGTTTATTAATTGAACCTTGGAAACGTTTCTGATTTAATCGAAGAGATAAAAAGCAGAAAACTTGATATGAAACAGAGAAATGTTATAATAACCTAAAATAATATTTGATGCAACACGTTGTTAACACCTTTCTGTTTGACTACTATAGAAACCAAGTTGTACTAATATTATATATACTATATCAGTGTAATTCTAATCATGCTAATATTTTTATGTTTAGTAGTAGTACCAGTAGTAGTAGTATTATGGGATATACTGCCTGAGTTTTATTTGATTTTCATCTTTTAAATTCAGCCTTTGAAGCGTTTTTATTGAACAGATAAAAAGCAGAAACCGACACATTTGACTGAAGTTTGTCTAAAATATAAAATGTTCTAATAAGAGAAATATAGTAAAAGATAATTACAGCTTATTAATTATTTCTTTCACTGACCTCTGATGTGTGTTTGCACCTCTGTGTCTGACATCCTAGAAATCAAACTGGCTTTCTTCTAATAATTATTATTAGTAGTACTATTATTAGTAGTAGTAGTACTAGTAGTACTACTGGTAGTATTATGGGACTTCATGATTTTTATGAGGCCGTCATCTTTCTAATTGGACCTTTGGACCGTTTCTGAGGATTTTATTGAACAGATAAAAAGCAGAAACCAACACATCTGAACGGACTTCATATAAACACAGTAATATTATTATCTATATATTATATATTATCTAAAATAATATTATGATCTAAAATAATATAACTACAACACGTTTTTAATATTTATTATTTCTTGCTTCTGTCTTTTGTTGCATTTTTCTTCTTGAACTTCGATCTAGAAATCAAGTTTGTTATTGTTATTATTTTAATATTAGTCTAATTATTGTTAGTAGTAGTACTGGCACTACTAGTATTACTACTTCTACTACTGCTAGTAGTAGTAGTAGTAGTATTGTGGGACTCGCTGCTTGAGTTTTATTTGGTTTTCATCTTTTTAATTGAACCTTTGAAACGTTTCTGAGTGTTAAACAAATGAAAAGCAGAAATCAATACATCTGAATGGACTTTATATAAATGACTGAAATAAAATAATAATCTGAAATAACATAATTATCACTACAGTATTTTTATGATTTCTTGCCTCTGTCGATGCATTTTTATGCTTGAAATCCGATCTAGAAATGAAGTTTTAATTATCCCCATTATTAGTATTCTTCTTCTTCTTATAAGTAGTAGTCGTATTAATAGTATTAGTAGTAGCAGTAGTAGTAGCAGTAGTAGTACTATTATGGAACTTGCTGCAGATCCTCAGGTCTTGAGTTTTATTTGATTTGTCGTTTATTAAATTCAGACTTTAAAACGGTCCTTACAGGAAGAATCGAGCAGATAAAAAGCAGAAATCTGCACTTTAATAAAGAAACCAACACGAGAATGAACTTAAATAAAATAATCAAATGTTATAATAACCGAAAATCAAAGCATTTCATCTTGATTGTTATATTTTATTTCCTGCTTCTGTCTTTTGATGCATTTTTTGTGCTGCACAGTTTACACCTCTGATCTAGAAATCAAGTTGTATTATGATTATGATTATTATTATCATTATTATTATTATTATTGTTATTATCATTATTATTAGTAGTAGTAGTAGTATTGTGGGACTTGCTGCTTGAGTTTTATTTGATTTGGTTTATTAATTGAACCTTGGAAACGTTTCTGATTTAATCGAAGAGATAAAAAGCAGAAAACTTGATGATAGAGAAAATGTTCTAATAACCTAAAATAATACAAACACAACTACAACATATTAAACTTGATATAAAATAGAGAAAATGTTCTAATAACCTAAAATAATACAAACACAACTACAACATATTAAACTTGATATAAAATAGAGAAAATGTTCTAATAACCTAAAATAATACAAACACAACTACAACATATTAAACTTAAGATGTCAAACCAAAATAATACAAACACAACTACAACATAAACGATATAAAATAGAGAAAATGTTCTAATAACCTAAAATAATACAAACACAACTACAACATATTAAACTTGATATAAAATAGAGAAAATGTTCTAATAACCTAAAATAATACAAACACAACTACAACACATTTATTGTGTATTTATTGGTGTATTTTGTGCAGCACGTTGTTTCGCATGTTTCTGTTTGAAATTCGATCTAGAAATCGAGTTTTTATTATAATTCTAATGATTATTGTAACTTTCATTAGTAGTATTAGTACTACTAGTAGTAGTGGTAGTAGTAGTATTGTGGGACTTGCTGCTGAGTTTTACTAGATTTTGGTTTATTAAACTGAACCTCGGAGACGTTTCTGGAATGGTCATGTTATATTATAGTATATAATATCGTGTTTGTGTGGGCGCAGAGCAGACCCGGACGAGGTGTGGGTTCCGTCCCGGTTCGGTTGTGGGCTGACCCGTGCGCTCTCTGTCCCAGGTGTGGTTCCAGAACAGACGGACGAAGTGGAGGAAAAAACACGCCGCGGAGATGGCCACGGCCAAGAAGAAGCAGGACTCGGAGACCGAGAGGCTGAAGGGGACCTCGGACAACGAGGACGAGGACGAGGACTACAACAAACCCCTGGACCCGAACTCGGACGACGAGAAGATCACACAGCTGCTGAAGAAACACAAACCGGGCTCCGCGCTGCTGCTGCACACGTCCGAGAACGACAGCTCCTAACTCCGCGGGCCGAGCGGCGGCCCGACCCGCCTCTGGGCCCGCGGGTCCGCTTCTGGGCCCGCGGATCCTAATCTGGGCCCGCGGATCCTCCTCTGGGCCCGCGGATCCTAATCTGGGCCCGCGGATCCTCCTCTGGGCCCGCGGGTCCGCCTCTGGGCCCGCGGATCCGCTTCTGGGCCCGCGGATCCTAATCTGGGCCCGCGGATCCTCCTCTGGGCCCGCGGGTCCGCCTCTGGGCCCGCGGATCCTCCTCTGGGCCCGCGGGTCCGCCTCTGGGCCCGCGGGTCCGCCTCTGGGCCCGCAGCTCTCGCTTCGGGTTTGCCTCTTTTGCACGCGGATGGGGGACTTCCTGTCGGGACTGAGGGTGTAAATAGAGCCTTGTTGTATCCGGTAGAAATTATCCTGCTGTGAATCATTAATGTGTAAAAACAGATTTTGTACAGATCAGATAAAAACACTCAACAATTTAATTTGGTTTTGTATTCACAAAAAGAGAGAAAAAAATCACTTGGTCCGTGAAGGCGTCTTCAGTGGCCCCTGAACGCACCACCTGTACATAGAGCCGAATATTCCCTCACACCTTTATTTATGTCTGCAGCCCGCAGCTGTGTATCATGGCGGGTTAATGTAATGCACTTTTATTTAATAAAAACTCAAACCTTCGCTTCTTGTTTCCACCCGACGCATTTTAATGAACGCACCTGTTTAATTCATTAATGACGGGATTAATACATTCATTGAACGGGCAGTAATATCATCAATATTCATCATTTACCCCCTGCATTTCTGTGGCAGTCAAATATCCTATTATTATTATTATTACTATTATTATTATTATTGTTATTATTACTATTATTATTGTTATTGTTATTACTATTATTATTACTATTATTGTTATTATTACTATTATTATTACTATTATTATCATTATTGTTATTACTATTATTGTTATTACTATTATTATTGTTATTGTTATTACTATTATTATTACTATTATTGTTATTATTACTATTATTATTGTTATTACTATTATTATTGTTATTACTATTATTATTACTATTATTGTTATTACTATTATTATTATTATTTTTGTTATTACTATTATTATTATTATTATTGTTATTACTATTATTATTATTATTATTGTTATTATTACTATTATTATTACTATTATTATTATTATTATTGTTATTACTATTATTGTTATTACTATTATTATTACTATTATTGTTATTATTACTATTATTATTGTTATTGTTATTACTATTATTATTATTACTATTGGATTATTTAATAATAATTATTATTATTTAATTATTATCTAATTTATCAAATGATGATGAGGATTATTATTGTAGTTGTTGTTCTTCTTATGAAATAATAATCATAATAATGCTTATTATATAATTAGTATTTAATTATTGTTATCATTTAATTATTATTATTGTTATTACTATTATTATTATTATTATTACTATTATTATTATTACTATTGGATTATTTAATAATAATAATTATTATTTAATTATTGTTATCATTTAATTATTATTATTGTTATTAATAACAATTATTTTATTATTGTTGTGGGATTTGCTGCTGAGATCATTTCAGTTTGCAGGAGTTTTATTTATTTATTTTTTAGACAAATTCAAACTGCTAAACATTTATAAGAACAATAATAATAATAATAATTATTATTATTATTATTATTGATATTAATTAATATTAATAATAATAATGATTACTATTATTATTATGGGGTTCACTGCTGAGTTAATTTATTAAAGTATAAATATTTATGTATCATAGATGTGAACATTTGAATGAAGTTGATATAAAACAATGAAATGTTGTTATTTAATCATGAAGTGAATGTTGAGGAGTGAAGGTGTGAAGAAGTGGAGGAGTGAAGTGAAGGTGTGGAGGAGTGGAGGAGTGAAGGTGTGGAGGAGTGGAGGTGTGAAGGAGTGAAGTGGAGGTGTGGAGGTGTGAAGGAGTGAAGGTGTGGAGGAGTGAAGGTGTGAAGGAGTGGAGGTGTGGAGGAGTGAAGGTGTGAAGGAGTGGAAGAGTGGAGGAGTGAAGGTGTGAAGGAGTGGAGGTGTGAAGGAGTGGAAGAGTGGAGGAGTGAAGGTGTGAAGGAGTGGAGGTGTGAAGGAGTGGAGGAGTGGAGGTGTGAAGGAGTGAAGAAGTGGAGGTGTGAAGGTGTGGAAGAGTGGAGGAGTGAAGGTGTGAAGGAGTGGAGGTGTGAAGGAGTGGAGGAGTGGAGGTGTGAAGGAGTGAAGAAGTGGAGGTGTGAAGGTGTGGAAGAGTGGAGGAGTGAAGGTGTGAAGGAGTGGAGGTGTGAAGGAGTGAAGAAGTGGAGGTGTGAAGGTGTGGAAGAGTGGAGGAGTGAAGGTGTGAAGGAGTGGAGGTGTGAAGGAGTGGAGGTGTGGAGGAGTGAAGGTGTGAAGGAGTGGAGGAGTGAAGGTGTGAAGGAGTGGAGGTGTGGAGGAGTGAAGGTGTGAAGGAGTGGAGGAGTGAAGGTGTGAAGGAGTGAAGGTGTGAAGGAGTGGAGGTGTGAAGGAGTGAAGAAGTGGAGGTGTGAAGGAGTGGAGGTGTGGAGGAGTGAAGGTGTGAAGGAGTGGAGGAGTGAAGGAGTGAAGGTGTGAAGAAGTGGAGGAGTGAAGGTGTGAAGATGTGGAGGTGTGAAGGAGTGAAGTGGAGGTGTGAAGGAGTGAAGAAGTGGAGGAGTGAAGGTGTGAAGGAGTGGAGGTGTGGAGGAGTGGAGGTGTGAAGGAGTGAAGAAGTGGAGGTGTGAAGGAGTGAAGGAGTGAAGGTGTGAAGGAGTGGAGGTGTGGAGGAGTGAAGGTGTGAAGGAGTGGAGGAGTGAAGGAGTGAAGGTGTGAAGAAGTGGAGGAGTGAAGGTGTGAAGAAGTGAAGATGTGGAGGTGTGAAGGAGTGAAGTGGAGGTGTGGAGGAGTGGAGGTGTGAAGGAGTGAAGAAGTGAAGAAGTGGAGGAGTGAAGGTGTGAAGGAGTGGAGGTGTGGAGGAGTGGAGGTGTGAAGGAGTGAAGAAGTGAAGAAGTGGAGGAGTGAAGGTGTGAAGGAGTGGAAGTGTGGAGGAGTGAAGGTGTGAAGGAGTGGAGGTGTGAAGGTGTGGAAGAGTGGAGGTGTGAGGGAGTGGAGGTGTGAAGGAGTGACGTGGAGGTGTGGAGGAGTGAAGTGGAGGTGTGAGGGAGTGGAGGTGTGAAGGAGTGACGTGGAGGTGTGGAGGAGTGAAGTGGATGTGTGGAAGAGTGGAGGTGTGAAGGAGTGAAGAAGTGGAGGTGTGGAAGAGTGAAGAAGTGGAGGTGTGAAGGTGTGGAAGAGTGAAGGAGTGGAGGTGTGAAGGAGTGGAGGTGTGGAAGAGTGAAGGAGTGGAGGTGTGGAAGAGTGAAGGTGTGAAACTGTGAAGGAGTGAAGAAGTGGAGTTGTGGAGGTGTGAAGGTGAAGAAGTGAAGGAGTGGAGGTGTGAAGGAGTGAAGAAGTGGAGGTGTGGAGGTGAAGAAGTGAAGGAGTGGAGGTGTGGAAGAGTGAAGGTGTGAAACTGTGAAGGAGTGAAGAAGTGGAGGTGTGCAGGTGTGAAGGTGAAGAAGTGGAGGTGTGCAGGTGTGAAGGTGAAGAAGTGAAGGAGTGGAGGTGTGAAGGAGTGAAGAAGTGGAGGTGTGGAAGAGTGAAGAAGTCGAGGTGTGGAAGAGTGAAGGTGAAGAAGTGAAGGAGTGGAGGTGTGAAGGAGTGAAGAAGTGGAGGTGTGGAAGAGTGAAGGTGTGAAACTGTGAAGGAGTGAAGAAGTGGAGGTGTGGAAGAGTGAAGGTGTGAAACTGTGAAGAAGTGGAGGTGTGCAGGTGTGAAGGTGAAGAAGTGAAGGAGTGGAGGTGTGAAGGAGTGAAGGCTGAAGTGATTTATAACTGATTTAAATGATTATTACTGATTTTACTGATCTAAGTAATTTCTAACTGATTTAAGTAACTTCACCGATTTATAAGTGATTTTACTGGTTTAAGTGATTTAACAGATTTTTCTGATTAACTGATTTAAGTGATTTTACTTATTTATAACTGATTTAAATGATTTAAGTTCCCTAATTTCAGTGATTTATACCTGATTTAAGTGGTTTAAGTGATAATGGAACATTTCCTGTCATCACTTTAAAATCATCTTTCTAATATATCTATAAGCTAATTATTATTGTATATTATTTTATTGTGTTAATGGTTTGTATTTTGTTCTTTCTAAAATTGAAATATTTATAGTATTATTTATTATTTGCATCATCCACAAAAACATAAAATCATTTCAACATAAATACACAAATACTATAAAACAATTATATCATTTACAGCAAATCCTGTGAATTCAATTAAGTTTCTATAATTCACTTAATGTAAATAATAAATACATAATTAAAATAGTTGATTAGTAAATTCACTTAAACCATGAAGAGAAGAAAACAGACATTTTTGTTCTCCTCCTCCTCCTCCTCCTCCTCCTCCTTCTCCTCCTTCTTCTTCTTTCAACGTAACATCACACCACCTCCTCTAATGTTTTTTATTTTTTTAAATTTTATTCTATTGATCCCTTATTTAGCCAGAAGGTTACATTGAGTCCTGTTCTCCAGAGAGTCCTGTCCTCTAGGAGTCCTGTCCTCTAGGAGTCCTGTCCTCTAGGAGTCCTGTCCTCTAGGAGTCTTGTCCTCTAGGAGTCCTGTCCTCTAGGAGTCCTGTTCTCTGGGAGTCCTGTTCTCTAGGAGTCCTGTTCTCTGGGAGTCCTGTTCTCTAGGAGTCCTGTCCTCTAGGAGTCCTGTCCTCTAGGAGTCCTGTCCTCTAGGAGCCCTGTCCTCTAGGAGTCCTCTTCTCCGGGGAGTCCTGTCCTCTAGGAGTCCTGTCCTCTAGGAGTCCTCTTCTCCGGGGAGTCCTGTCCTCTAGGAGTCCTGTCCTCTAGGAGTCCTCTTCTCCGGGGAGTCCTGTCCTCTAGGAGTCCTGTCCTCTAGGAGCCCTGTCCTCTAGGAGTCCTGTCCTCTAGGAGTCCTGTCCTCTAGGAGCCCTGTCCTCTAGGAGTCCTCTTCTCCAGGGAGTCCTGGTCCCAACGGCAGCAGGTTTAGCTGTGATCTCTGTTATATCTACAAAGTCTCTCTTCATCTCCAGCATGAAGTGAAGACTGAAGTGATGTAAAGAGACGTAAAAGTGTTCCCTGGAGGGGGGACATTGTCTCTGAATTTGTCCATCATTCAGAGACAAGAAGTTTTCTGTTGTGAGACCATGTTTTCCATTCGGCTGCCTGTACCCACAATCTAGTTCTTTTGGTCATGACCCAGCCCTCGTAACTGTAGGTGAGAGTAGGAACAAAGACTGAAGATCAAGAGCTTTGCCTTTGGCTCAGCTCTCTCTTCGTCACAACGTTGTACTAAAACGAATGCAATACCGCCCCCGCTGCTCCGATTCTCTGGCCAGTCTCACATTCTATTGTTCCCTCACTCATAAACAGGTAGTTGAACTCCTTCACTTGGACTAAAGACTCTTTCCCTACCCGGAGTAGACAAGCCATCGGTTTCCTGCTGAGAACCATGGCCTCTGATTTAGAGGTGCTGATCCTCATCCCACCCGCTTCACACTTGGCTGCGAACCGATCCAATGAGTGCTGAGGGTTGCAGACCGATCATGCCAGCAGGACCACATCATCTGCAAAAGGCAGCGATGAGATCCTCAGCTCACTGATCTGCAAACCGTCCTACCCCAGACTACTATCCTGTCCATGAATATCGCGAACAGGATTAGTGACAAGGCACAACACTGGCGGAGGCCAACCCACACCGGAAACAAGTTTGACTTACTGTCAAGAACACAGCTCTCACTTCAGGGGTATAGAAATTGGATGGCCCTGAGTAGTGACCCCCAACCCCAATACTCCCACAGTACCTCCCACAGTATCTCCTGGGGACTTGGTCATTTGCTTTCTCCAAGTCCACAAAGCACAAGTAGACTGGATGGGCGTATTCCCAGGCCCCCTCCACGATCTTTGTGAGAGTGAAAAGCTGGTTGGTTGGTCAATTCGAGGTTTGTCTATTGGCAGAACCCTCCTTTCCAGCACCCTGGAGTAGACTTTACCAGGGAGGCTGTGTAGTGTGATACTCCTGTAATTGGCACACACTCTCTGGTGCCCCTTTTTGAACAGGGGAACCACCACCCCGATCTACCACTCCTTAGGCCCTGTCCCCGGCTTCCACACAATGTCGAAGAGACGTGTCATCCATGATGACCCCTCCACACCCAGAGCCTTCAGCATTTCTGGATGGATCTCATCAATCCCCGGGGCTTTGCTACTGTGGAGTTGTTTGAATACCTCAGTGGCTTCCACCAGGGAAACTGACAATAATCCCCCATCAGCTTCCAGCTCTGCCTCTAAAACAGAGGGCAGGAGGGTTCAGGAGTTCTTCAAAGTGCTCCTTCCACCGCTCAATTACCTCCTCAGTTGAGGTCAACAGTGTCCCGCTCTTACTGTACACAGCTTGAATGGTTCCCTATATTCTCCTCCTGAGGTGCCAGGCGTTTTTTCCAGAGGCACCATGGTGCTGACCAAAAGTCCTTCTCCATGGCTGCCCTGAATTCCTCCCACACCACACTAGCTTGCAACCACTTCCAGAGTCCTCCGAGATAACATATCCTGGATGGACTCCTTCTTCAGTTGGACAGCTTTAGTATCCACCATGGTGTTCGAGGGTGGCTGCCCCTTGAGGTACTTTAGACCTTAAGACCATAGCTCACCACCGCCTGCAATGAAAGCTTTGAACATTGTCCACTCTGGTTTAATGCCCCAAGCCTCCACAGGGATGCCAGAAAAGCTCCACTGGAGGGGGGAGTTGAAGGTCTCTCAGACAGCGGCCTCCTCCAGATGTTCCCAGTTCACCCGCACCACCTTTTTGGGTTTACCAGGTCTGTCCAGAGTCTTCCCCCACCCTCTGACCCAATGCACCACCAGATGGTGATCAGTTGACAGCTCTGCCCCTCTCTTCACCCGAGCGTCCAAAGCCTGCAGCCTCAGATCAGATGATATGATCATCGACTTTTGTCCT
Source organism: Pterois miles (assembly GCA_947000775.1). NCBI lineage: Eukaryota > Metazoa > Chordata > Actinopteri > Perciformes > Scorpaenidae > Pterois > Pterois miles. The sequence goes on along the minus strand of CAMQGK010000514.1, from coordinate 928,914 downwards.
AGGGTGCTCAGGTACCAAGTGCACTTATGAGCATCCTTCTGTTCAAACATGGTGTTCCTTATGGACAGCCCATGACTAGCACAGAAGTCCAATAAGAAAGGACCACTTGGGTTTAAATCAGCGAGGACATTCCTCCCAATCATGCCTCTCCAGGTGCCTCCATCATTGCCCATGTGTGCGTTGAAGTCCCCCAGCAGAACAATGGAGTCCCCAACTGGGGCCCCATACAGGACTCCATTCAGGGTCTCCAAGAAGGCCGAATACTCCAAACTGCTGTTTGGTACATATGCACAGACAACAGTCAGAGCTCATCCCCACAACAACCCACAGGCGCAGGGAGGTGACCCTCTTTTCCATCAGAGTAAAACTCCAACGTAGTGGCACTCAACTGGGGATTTGTGAGTATCCCCACACCCACCTGGCACCTCACATCTAGGGCAATGCAGAGAAGAATAGAGTCCAACCGCTGTCCAGGAGAACAGTTCTAGAAATGAGGCTGTGTGTAAAGGTAAGCCCCACTGATCTAGTTGGTAGCGCTCCACCTCCCACACAAGCTCTTGCGCTGGACTTCCTCTGGGCCGGACAACTTCTCCTCTGCCTCGTTTTTCATGAGATTTTTGCAAACTATTCTTAGTCTGGCCCCTCGCCTGAGACCAATTTGCCACGATAGACCCTACCAGGAGCACCAGGCTCCAGACAACACAGTCTTCAGGGTCACAGGGACACACAAACCTCTCCACCACGTTAAGGTGATGGTTCCTGGAGAGGTAATAGTACACAAATAGTGCAAAGATATAATACTGGATGGGTGTACATGGACTGGATGATTATCTACAGTATGTACATGTCTACATGTCTGTACACTGTATGTACACTGAGTAGGATTTATATAGGCAGTGACGGGTATGTATACTGTATATTACAATATATACATAAAGTAACAAATGATATGAACATATTACAATGAATGTGCATTAAAGGCTGTAAATTACGATCTAAAATGTGTGAACATGTGTGTTAAAAACTAAATCTTAATCTATAAGTGTAGCAGTGGATATTTTGGTGTTATGTGAAAAAACAACACAATAATAAATGTATTAGAAAATATGTTAAAGATATTGGCACCATCTCAACACAAAATACCCACAAAACAATATAACTGCCATTAATTTGGGTTAGCTGCAAGTAGCTGTGAACCTCAACAACATATCAGATAAAAGGCAAATCACAAACAGTGCGAGGTGAAGTGGCTCAATAACACAGGTTCTGACTATGTTTTTTAAAATGATACGTAATTTGTTCGATTCGAACATGATCTGTCTAATCTATCTATCTATCTAAATATTTATATATATATTTATATGCATCCTTAGAATATATATATATATATATATATATATATATATATATATATATATATATATATATAGTAGCGTAGAGTATATTGATACGAATTTCCCTTCGGGGATTAATAAAGGTTCATCTTATCTTATCTCTTATCTTAACTTAGCAGAAACCTACTGTATATCAGTATTTGTATCAGTAGAGGGAAATAGCTCCAGTATCGTGAGCCTCAGGCAGTGAATCCCACCTGTTGGCAGCGTCTCTACCTGTTGACTCTCTTCCTGTTTGCTGCCGTGACTAATGTGTTAGCGTTAGCCGATCTGTATAAAGAGCCCATTGACAGGCTCTCAGTTGACCGTGTACTACAAGAGATTACGCACAAGGACATGTGTCCCCCCCCAAGACTGAACGGGGGTCTTATCTCGCTGTAACCCGCCTGGAGGCCCGAGATAAGGAGCGCCAGGGGATCCTCCATTATGAGGATCCACAGGGCCACCCAGCCTCCTCCTCCTCCCTTTAAGCACACATTCATGGTTGAGTGGGAGCATTGTGCAGCTCCTCTGACAGTGTAATCCATCGCTGCAGCTCGGCGCTGCTGGCTGACGCAGTAATCGGCGGCCCGCAGGGTGCTGGAATCTACTCTCTGCTAATTGCTCTGTCTGCTTCAGCAACTTAATGACAACTTATGTGCGTCATTAAGTGTGTGGAGCAGGTGTTCCTGCAGCTCACCTGCTGCTGTGGATCATCTGATGGAGGAGATGATAGAATCTGTTATCAGCTGTGGCTGCTCACCTGTTCACCTCCTGCAGGTATTTATTCAGGGATAATCTCCTTTAATGAAGTCTCTCCTCTGCTGGCTCCTCAGACACAAACATGTTAACCTGGAATAATCCCACCGACGGAGGAATCAGTCTGGTGACAAGCAGGCGGATGTTACACCATATTTACTTCACCTCTTTACCTCCATCACACGGCCCCGTCGGACTAACTGAGAAACACCACAACAACCAGTAAACACCACCCCTCTGATGAACCAGTAAACACCACCCACCTGATGAACCAGTAAACACCACCCACCTGATGAAGCAGTAAACACCACCCACCTGATGAAGCAGTAAACACCACCCACCTGATGAACCAGTCAACACCACCTACCTGATGAACCAGTAAACACCACCCACCTGATGAACCAATAAACACCACCACCCCTCTGATGAACCAGTAAACACCACCACCCCTCTGATGAACCAGTCAACACCACCCACCTGATGAACCAGTAAACACCACCACCCACCTGATGAAGCAGTAAACACCACCCACCTGATGAAGCAGTAAACACCACCCACCTGATGAAGCAGTAAACACCACCCATCTGATGAAGCAGTAAAGAAGAAGAAGAAGAAGAAGAAGATATTCCTTTATTCGTCCCACAATGGGGAAATTCAATTTTTACACCTGATGAACCAGTAAACACCACCCACCTGATGAACCAGTAAACACCACCCACCTGATGAACCAATAAACACCACCCACCTGATGAACCAGTAAACACCACCCACCTGATGAAGCAGTAAACACCACCCACCTGATGAACCAATAAACACCACCCACCTGATGAAGCAGTAAACACCACCCACCTGATGAAGCAGTAAACACCACCCACCTGATGAAGCAGTAAACACCACCCACCTGATGAACCAGTCAACACCACCCACCTGATGAACCAGTAAACACCACCCCTCTGATGAACCAGTAAACACCACCCACCTGATGAACCAATAAACACCACCCACCTGATGAACCAGTAAACACCACCCACCTGATGAGCCAGTAAACACCACCCACCTGATGAACCAGTAAACACCACCCACCTGATGAACCAGTAAACACCACCCACCTGATGAAGCAGTAAACACCACCCACCTGATGAACCAGTAAACACCACCCCTCTGATGAACCAGTAAACACCACCCACCTGATGAACCAGTAAACACCACCCACCTGATGAAGCAGTAAACACCACCCACCTGATGAAGCAGTAAACACCACCCACCTGATGAACCAGTAAACACCACCTACCTGATGAACCAGTAAACACCACCCCTCTGATGAACCAGTAAACACCACCCACCTGATGAACCAGTCAACACCACCTACCTGATGAAGCAGTAAACACCACCCACCTGATGAACCAGTAAACACCACCCACCTGATGAACCAGTAAACACCACCCACCTGATGAACCAGTCAACACCACCCACCTGATGAAGCAGTAAACACCACCCACCTGATGAAGCAGTAAACACCACCCACCTGATGAAGCAGTAAACACCACCCACCTGATGAAGCAGTAAACACCACCCACCTGATGAACCAGTAAACACCACCTACCTGATGAACCAGTAAACACCACCCCTCTGATGAACCAGTAAACACCACCCACCTGATGAACCAGTCAACACCACCTACCTGATGAAGCAGTAAACACCACCCACCTGATGAACCAGTAAACACCACCCACCTGATGAACCAGTAAACACCACCCACCTGATGAACCAGTAAACACCACCCACCTGATGAACCAGTCAACACCACCTACCTGATGAAGCAGTAAACACCACCCACCTGATGAACCAGTAAACACCACCCACCTGATGAACCAGTAAACACCACCCACCTGATGAAGCAGTAAACACCACCCACCTGATGAAGCAGTAAACACCACCCACCTGATGAAGCAGTAAACACCACCCACCTGATGAAGCAGTAAACACCACCCACCTGATGAACCAGTAAACACCACCCACCTGATGAAGCAGTAAGGATGGATGTCCAGTTGTCATAGAAACGGGTGATGCTGCAGTATATCCGGTTGCATCTGGTGTCCTCACCACTGAATGAATCTGTCTCCGTTGTTTTAATTTCATTAATGCAGTTTCTTCCCGTCTCAGCGTGTCTGTATTTGTGACAGTGAACCACGGTGTGATAATGCCAGCTCTAGAGAGGGTGGAGGTGTTCCACCCTCCTAAATGAATGTATAATCAGGCTTTGATTCCCAGCCCGGCCCAATCTATTACTCCAGTGCCATCTCCTAAGTGTTTGCTCCCCAGCCTGACCCTGCCACTTTATCTGCTGCCTTTTATTTGCAGAGTGCATGCTGTCCATATGTTAGCCTAATAGTTGCTATAATTCTTGTGTTTTATAAGTCCAGAGCAGGAAGACGGGTGGAGGGGGGGAGATGCATTTTAATAAAACCACCGTAGTTACACACTAATGGGCTGACACCCACATATTTGCATAGAGATGAATTACGGCGGCTGCCTTGACGTGACTTTTAAAATATGATTGAGGAGGTTATTATTGCTGCACTATGATACGTGTTAACAGGTTATTTTAGCGCGGCTAGTGCTAATAAAATTCAGAACAAAAGACTCGGGTGATGAGGGCAGCGTGTTTCATTGGCAGAGTCCACTGAAGGTGCTCATTTTGTCATTACTTAGAACCCCCACCCCCCCATCCACCCACCCACCCACCCCCGGCAGCAGAAATAACTGGCAGTATTTTCACCAGTGTCCATCTTCACGACTGACTTCAGTCCCTCAGAATTAACCTGAAGCTTCAGTCTGAACTTTCAGATACTTTACTGCAGTACAAGTACTAATATCACAATGTGAAAGCACTCCACTACAAGTAGAAGTCCTGCATTCAAAACCTCAGTAAAAGTATCAGCTGAATGTACTTAAATTACTTAAAGTAAAAGTATTATTAGCTGAATGTACTTAAAGTAGGCCTACTTGAAGTAAAAATATTCATTGTGCAGTAAAATATACTTATTGTACTTAAAGTAAAAGTATTATCAGCTAAATGTACTTAAAGTACTTAAATTTAATGTATTATGAGCTACATGTTCTTAAAGAAGGCCAAGTGAAGATACAAGTATTCATTCTGCAGATATATAAATGTTAATATAAATAGATTAAAATAAATGATTGACTTTTTGAGTTTATACTCTTATTTGATGAGCATATATGTGACATTTAACAGAAATATTTAAACTATACTGTGATTTTACATGTTTCTATTTTACCTTTTGTCTGTTTTTGGTATTTTTATATATTAGTCATAAGAGGATGTTTCTTATGTGTGTGGAACAAATAAAATAAAATCAATAAATAATAAATTAATAATAAATAGAGTTAAAATAAATAAATAAAATAAAATTCTAAATAAAAAAAAAAAATACAGATTGCGCCTTTATTCTGAACCCTGTGTTTTGATTGGTCAGTTGGTGACACGGCAGAGTGATGGGCATACGGCCGAACCGAGCGGAGCCCAACCACCGGTCGATGTTCCGGTAACCGGAGGGAGAAGGAGCATCCTGAAGACGGTACCGCGCACTTTTCCTTTAATTCCGGTTAATTATGCTGGCGGCTGGTTTGTGTGTGTTCCTGTGTTAGCCGCTCAGCTAACGGGATGCTAACCGCTTAGCTAGGCTCGGCTAGCTAGCTTATTCACTGTATGTAGCATCGGTAGCTTTAGCTAACGGCAGTTAGCTCGTGAGAACGCCCGAGCGGAGCGGACCGGACACCGGATCCGCGGACAGACGTCCCTTCGGACGGTTCTCGGATGAAGGCAAAGGTGAAGTTTTGGACAGTTCAGATGCTACAACAAGGTCAACGTTATTCTCCGTTGTTCTACGGCTCCAACCACGACGTTTAGCGCCATTGTTGACCGGAAACACGTCCCGTCCCGCGGCCTCCGCTCCACTCCTCTCCGCGTGACAGCAGCCGACCGTCCGGGACTGAAACGGTAAGTTCAACATTTAATATATTTACTTCGTGATCTGAGAGATGTCTTCAGCGTGTTTATTCATGTTCTGGGGAAAATGGGAGAAAGTAGAAGCTGCTGAGGTGAATAAGGGACATCACCAAGAAGTGCTTTCTTTGTTTTGACTCATTTTTATGTCAAACTATCAGTGTATGGATTACCAGAAGGATTTTATTTCATTTATAGCTGATAACGTTACATTTTTCTTGTCAATTTAACTTAAATATGTTTAACTGTTAATACATTTTTAGTGTTTCACCAGAGCAGCATGAGGTGCTGCTGTGTCACTTAAATAGACGCTGAACTGCCTTTGAATGTGATCTTTACGTCCCCTCTGGTTTTCAGTCTTTGTTGTAGAGGCACAATGGCCTCTAGTCTTTAGTCATATCGGTGTCTCGGGTCAGTTCAGCCCTGTTTGGATCCCCTTCTACTGTGTGGTCCCGGGGCTGAAAGTTGTTATCAGGGCTCAGTTTAGGCTCGACTCACTTTTACTGTAGTTTCAACCAGTGGCACATTAGTTAGCATGGAGACAGCTCAGCTAACAGCCCAGACTACAGGCTAACAGACCAGACTAACAGCCCAGACTACAGGCTAACAGCCCAGACTACAGGCTAACAGACCAGACTACAGGCTAACAGCCCAGACTACAGGCTAACAGCCCAGACTACAGGCTAACAGCCCAGACTACAGGCTAACAGCCCAGACTACAGGCTAACAGACCAGACTAACAGCCCAGACTACAGGCTAACAGCCCAGACTACAGGCTAACAGCCCAGACTACAGGCTAACAGCCCAGACTACAGGCTAACAGACCAGACTAACAGCCCAGACTACAGGCTAACAGCCCAGACTACAGGCTAACAGCCCAGACTACAGGCTAACAGCCCAGACTACAGGCTAACAGCCCAGACTACAGGCTAACAGCCCAGACTACAGGCTAACAGACCAGACTACAGGCTAACAGACCAGACTAACAGCCCAGACTACAGGCTAACAGCCCAGACTACAGGCTAACAGCCCAGACTACAGGCTAACAGACCAGGCTACAGGCTAACAGACCAGGCTACAGGCTAACAGACCAGGCTAACAGCCCAGACTACAGGCTAACAGACTACAGGCTAACAGCCCAGACTACAGGCTAACAGACCAGGCTAACAGCCCAGACTACAGGCTAACAGACCAGGCTAACAGCCCAGACTACAGGCTAACAGACCAGGCTAACAGCCCAGACTACAGGCTAACAGCCCAGACTACAGGCTAAGATAAGATAAGATAAGATAAGACATTCCTTTATTAGTCCCACAGTGGGGAAATTTACACGTTACAGCAGCAATACAAATAAAAATAAATTAGTATATACATAATAGAAAATAGAAAAAAGTAAAGACAGAAAAAATGTGTCCATCATATCAATGATATAATTGTACATAAAGTCCTTATAACAGCCCAGACTACAGGCTAACAGCCCAGACTACAGGCTAACAGCCCAGACTACAGGCTAACAGCCCAGACTACAGGCTAACAGCCCAGACTACAGGCTAACAGACCAGACTACAGGCTAACAGACCAGACTAACAGCCCAGACTACAGGCTAACAGACCAGACTAACAGCCCAGACTACAGGCTAACAGACCAGACTAACAGCCCAGACTACAGGCTAACAGACCAGACTAACAGCCCAGACTACAGGCTAACAGCCCAGACTACAGGCTAACAGCCCAGACTACAGGCTAACAGCCCAGACTACAGGCTAACAGACCAGACTACAGGCTAACAGACCAGACTACAGGCTAACAGACCAGACTACAGGCTAACAGACCAGACTACAGGCTAACAGACCAGACTACAGGCTAACAGACCAGACTAACAGCCCAGACTACAGGCTAACAGACCAGGCTAACAGCCCAGACTACAGGCTAACAGCCCAGACTACAGGCTAACAGCCCAGACTACAGGCTAACAGACCAGACTACAGGCTAACAGACCAGGCTAACAGCCCAGACTACAGGCTAACAGCCCAGACTACAGGCTAACAGCCCAGACTACAGGCTAACAGCCCAGACTACAGGCTAACAGCCCAGACTACAGGCTAACAGCCCAGACTACAGGCTAAGATAAGATAAGATAAGATAAGATATTCCTTTATTAGTCCCACAGTGGGGAAATTTACACGTTACAGCAGCAATACAAATAAAAATAAATTAGTATATACATAATAGAAAATAGAAAAAAGTAAAGACAGAAAAAATGTGTCCATCATATCAATGATATAATTGTACATAAAGTCCTTATAACAGCCCAGACTACAGGCTAACAGCCCAGACTAACAGCCCAGACTAACAGCCCAGACTAACAGCCCAGACTAACAGCCCAGACTAACAGCCCAGACTAACAGCCCAGACTAACAGCCCAGACTAACAGCCCAGACTACAGACTAACAGCCCAGACTACAGGCTAACAGCCCAGACTACAGGCTAACAGCCCAGACTACAGGCTAACAGCCCAGACTACAGGCTAACAGCCCAGACTACAGGCTAACAGCCCAGACTAACAGCCCAGACTAACAGCCCAGACTAACAGCCCAGACTAACAGACCAGACTAACAGACTAACAGACCAGACTAACAGCCCAGACTAACAGCCCAACAGACCAGACTACAGGCTAACAGACCAGACTAACAGACCTGACTAACAGACCAGGCTACAGGCTAACAGACCTGACTAACAGACCTGACTAACAGACCTGACTAACAGACCTGACTAACAGACCTGACTAACAGACCTGACTAACAGACCAGGCTACAGACTAGCTGACAGTCAGGCTGACAGACCAGGCTACAGGCTAACAGACTAGGCTAACAGCCAGACTAAGAGACCAGGCTACAAGCTAACAGACTAGGCTAACAGACCAGGCTACAGGCTGACAGACAGGCTGACAGACAGGCTGACAGACAGGCTGACAGACAGGCTGACAGACAGGCTGACAGACCAGGCTGACAGACCAGGCTGACAGACCAGGCTACAGGCTGACAGACTAGGCTAACAGACTAGGCTAACAGACTAGGCTAACAGACTAGGCTAACAGACAGGCTAACAGACCAGGCTACAGGCTGACAGACAGGCTGACAGACAGACTGACAGACCAGGCTGACAGACCAGGCTGACAGACCAGGCTGACAGACCAGGCTACAGGCTGACAGACAGGCTAACAGACTAGGCTAACAGACTAGGCTAACAGACAGGCTAACAGACCAGGCTACAGGCTAACAGACCAGGGTAACAGACCAGGCTGCAGGCTAACAGACTAGGCTAACAGACTAGGCTAACAGATTAGGCTAACAGACTAGGCTAACAGACTAGGCTAACAGACTAGGCTACAGGCTAGGCTACAGGCTAACAGACCAGGGTAACAGACCAGGCTGCAGGCTAACAGACCAGGGTAACAGCCAGACTAAGAGACCAGGCTAACAAACCTGAATACATTCAGTTAAGTACAGTTATTATTTAAAAATATGACCATGGACCAAGAACTGAGTGTGAACTGGTAGCTGGAGAGGTGCCAGTTTACCTCTTGGGCACTGCCGAGGTGCCCCTGAGCAAGGCACCAAACCCCCAACTGCTCGGGGCGCTTGTCAGGAGCAGCCCCCTCACTCTGACATCTCTCCATTGTTGCATGTTTGTGCATGTGTGTGTTCAGGTCTGCATGTACCCTGTATAAGTTAACAACAGAGTGAAAAAATTGAATTTCCCCTCGTGGGACTAATAAAGGACTATCTTCTTCTTCTTCTATTAACTTTTACATTCCTGGCTATTCATGTGATCATCATCATCATCATCATCAGGTTATATTGTTATTGAAGACTGCTGTTAATATTGCTTTTAGAGGTTTGATGAATGTATGACTGATTAGAAATGAGTGATAACGTTCACCAATAACCACAGTCAGACAGCAATAACACTTAACACTTCGTTGGTCTGTACGTGGTTCTGACGATAAGATCGGTCAGTATTCCTGAAGAGCTGCAGAGAGAAACTTAACAAATACCAGAGAGCGTATTGATATTTAAATCAGATTGTTCTCCGTGTCCGTTGAAGCATCACATTTTTGTGGTGACCTTGTCGTCTCCACCGGATGGACGGACGGACGGATGGAAGGACGCTGGCTCAGCCTGATCCGACCTGCCGGCCGCTGTTTGGTTTATTGACTGACCGCAGACACGCCGCTGCACCTCCATCGGCTTAAATGGGTTTTCATTTTTTATTGGCAGGCCGGTGACGGCTTGTTTTGCCCAGGCTCTTTACACTTTAACAGCTCGGGGATCACAGCGTGTTTTACTAGCTCCTGTAAAATCAAACAAAATGAAATCAAATGAAAAGCAGACGTGCAGCCGGCTGCGCTCAGCAGAAACAAGAGGAGGATTTAGAGTAAAGTGTGGATATGTGGCGCTTATTCCTCCTGTTAAAGGAATTAACACAAGAAGACAAACAGGGCAGCACTAGCTGGGAGTCATGGGCTTTAATGTGGAACATATCAAAAGTCAGAGTCAGAAGTTATTAAAGGAGCTATTTAAAAAGTGTAAAAAATACAGTTGATATCACTTTCACACGGGAGGATGCTGTTCATGTCCTGTATGAAACCAATAATAAACAAAATAATAAAATAATAATAAAATAAACAGTATATTATAATATACTGTTACAGTATATTATTACATTGCTTGTTACATCATACGTTACATTGCAATGTTATGTTGTCACATTATACTACACTCTTGTTATTACACTTCGTAGTTACGTTGCATTGTAGTGTTACATTGTTACAGTACATTGTTATGTTGCATTATAATGTTATGCTGTTACATTATGTTGTTACACTTTGTTGTTGCATTGTAATGTTACATTGTGTTGTTACGCTCCATTGTTATGCTCTATTGTTACGCTGCATTGTAATGTTACATGGTTACATTATGTTGTTACGCTCCATTGTTATGTGGCATTGTAATGTTACATTGTTACATGACATTGTTATGCTGTGTTATGTTGCATTGTAATGTTCCGTTGTTACACTGCATTGTAATATTACGTCAGTGTTGATACATTACATGTTATGCTGCGTTGTTACATTGCATTGTAATGTTACATTGTTACGTTATGTTGTTATGCTCCATTGTTACGTGGCATTGTAATGTTACATTAGGTTGTCATAATCCATTGTCACGCTGTGTCATTAGGCTGCATTGCTCCGTTACTCTTGGTACTTTAAGTGTATTTTGATGCTATATTTTGTACCTTTACTTAACTAGTATTTTGAATATTGGGCATTTACTTGTATCAGAGTATAGTATCTACACTGTGGTATTCCTTTTGCTGAAGTAAAGATCAGAGTACTTATACACACTGCATACATTAGTTGTTTAGACATAAACGGTGATGACACGGCATTAAAGAGATGGGGTCCATGTTTTACGAAGGGTTGGCAGGTGGCCGACCTTGTCGCAGACAGCACGCAGTCACTCCGTTGCTACCAGCGACAGAAGCTGCGAGAGCGTAAGCCGCTTCCACCCGGGTCTTTCTGAGCCGAACTAGAGCCGGCCGCTGCACCGTCGTGGATCAGGGCCATCCTGACCACTCGCTGAGACGGGCAAACGTGTTTGTGGTTCATTCTGAATGTGTGGCAGGACACAATAGACGGTGGCGCGCTGCCCTATTCTGGGTTATTAATGGGAAACGCTGCTGTGAGAGGGAAGTGAAAGCAGTTCACATGAGGGTCAGGTCTGACCAGAACCACCAGAGTCCCCAGCAGGGATCGGTCCGGGTCCCTCCCTTCCCTGAGTGCTTCAGCCAGGTAAACCGTACGGCTGGGGTCCCTCCTGAACTGCGGTGCTATTTCCACCATGTGACAGTAAATAAGTGTATGAACAGCGAGGAGGAGGAGAGCACAATAACCTGCTGAACTTGAGAACCTCGTCATCGATTATGGAAATGTCTCCGCCGCTGACCCGGGCCGTTATGAGTCTTAAGTATTGATTAAATACGCAGAGGAAAATACTTTGGCAGTTAAATCAGATGCTCATTCGATTAGCTTCCTCCCGCCACTGCTCGCCATCAACCGCTATTTAAAAGGATTTCATTTTTGTGTGTAAGCTGCGTTGTGTGGAAATTGAATTAACTCTGGGACAATGTTAATGCAGTGTGACCTTGGGTGGGTGAATGACCTCTGACCTTTGACCTAGGGGAGCGTCTGGTCATCAGGAAAGTAAAGGGAGGTGCACTTAGCCCCTCTCTGTTCTGGGTCGTCTCTGGTTCGGCTCAGACGCATCAAATCATTCGGATCAATACATTCTCTGAGGTTGACTTCATAAGTAGGTCATAAGAAGCATTTGGGATATTAGCGACGGGTGGAATGAGTTCATGCTCCTGGACCGGGACATAAAGAGGAGAAGCACTTCCATCAATACATGTGGCTATTGATAAGTCTTTCCAAATGTGTGATGTTAATGGCAGCTGTGCTGTCGGTCAGAGCGTCAGCAGCTTCTTTTAATGGATGTAAGTGATTCTAATGATGAATGTGACACTTTACAAATCATAAAACTGCTGTGGTGTTTTACACCTGGAGGTGCTGCTGATTGTTCCTCAACCTGCAGAGCCCTGGTTCATCCTCCCAGTCCTGCTGCTGAGGACTGAGGGAACAGCTTAGCTGACTGCTCTATTGCAGATATGAGGAACAGTTCAGACCTCTGTGTGTCAGGAACCCCGAACAGACACTTTCCCAGAAGGCAACAGGTCACAACAGGCTTTAAAGCTGAAAGGTGTCTTTTACACCGGACGTGGAAACGGGACTCGAGCTAAAGGACGTTCTGTCGTCCTGGGGCCAAAAAACAGTAGGATCAGGGAGGATGAAAATCCAGCTAGCAGGGCAGAGTTTATTGTCTTTCAGATATTTTACTAATAATTGTGGGACAGTTTTTAGGTATTTTACTTAGAATTTTGGGATATTTTTCACATACTGTATGTCTGAATGGTCTTTCATGCTTTCAGCTTGTAGAAAGCATTGTGCTTTCATGGTTGTATTTTTTACTGTAACGTTGTCTAATGTCTGTTTACTCTGTCTGTAATCGAGTACATTTCCTGACTCAGTCTGTGGACAAACAGAATAACCAGCAATCATCTAAACTCTGCTCACAATGACAATGTTTCGTTGAGATAAAAAATGAACCTCAGTTGTCATTTGAAGTGTTTTTCCCACAGAGCAGTCGAAGTGCTTGAGCTGGGACAGTTTAATAGTTTCTGATAAATGTGAACAATGATCATAAGTCTCTCCTCGGCCTCTGGGTCTCAGTATCTGGAGGATCGGCGGCGGTGGGCGATGCAGGCAGTGGCTTCCTCAGTGCTGGGCTGTGAGGACCAGTGTCACCATGTTGTCTGCTGGGAGGTCGCTGCCGCTGTGGTTAGTGGGTGGAGGAGCAGGAAAAGGCCCTTTTATGGAGCTGCCGCCGCCTGGGAAACTTAGAGTACATGATAGGAAGTTGTCAGCTCGGTGCAGATGGAGGTGGAGACGAGGCTGGAGCTGTTCCCATGCTCGCAGAGGCCCCGCCGTTTGTTTAGTGACGTCACCCCGAGCAGCTGAGCAGGAGCTGAAGGATCCCGTTAACCCCGTCACCTCCGGTCTGCATGGAAGCACACATCAGCCAGGATGGCTCACATTCAGACAGGTGCTCTACTGTGTACCCTGAGTACTCTGAGTATTCTGTCTGAATACTCTACCAGCAGTCTGTCTGAATACTCTACAAGCAGTCTGTCTGAATACTCTACAAGCAGTCTGTCTGAATACTCCATCAGTAGTCTGTCTGAATACTCCATCAGTAGTCTGTTTGAATACTCCATCACTAGTCTGTTTGAATACTCCATCAGCAGTCTGTTTGAATACTCCATCAGTAGTCTGTCTGAATACTCCATCAGTAGTCTGTCTGAATACTCTACCAGCAGTCTGTCTGAATACTCCATCAGTAGTCTGTCTGAATACTCTACCAGCAGTCTGTCTGAATACTCTACCAGCAGTCTGTCTGAATACTCTACCAGCAGTCTGTCTGAATACTCTACCAGTAGTCTGTCTGAATACTCTACCAGCAGTCTGTCTGAATACTCTACCAGTAGTCTGTCTGAATACTCTACCAGTAGTCTGTCTGAATACCCCATCAGTAGTCTGTCTGAATACTCTACCAGCAGTCTGTCTGAATACTCTACCAGTAGTCTGTCTGAATACCCCATCAGTAGTCTGTCTGAATACTCTACCAGTAGTCTGTCTGAATACCCCATCAGTAGTCTGTCTGAATACTCTACCAGCAGTCTGTCTGAATACTCCATCAGTAGTCTGTCTGAATACTCTACCAGTAGTCTGTCTGAATACTCTACCAGCAGTCTGTCTGAATACCCCATCAGTAGTCTGTCTGAATACTCTACCAGCAGTCTGTCTGAATACCCCATCAGTAGTCTGTCTGAATACTCTACCAGTAGTCTGTCTGAATACTCCATCAGTAGTTTAGTCGCACTACCTTTAATAACCTTTAATAACCTTTAATAAGCTTTTTCACATATTGTACAAAAACATTTTCCAGCATTTCTTGTTATTATCCTCTTAAAATGTTTTTGCTGGTTAAACATCGTCTTTACAAGTAGATGTTATTTTGATTAGTTTCCTCAGAAAAGACATGTTTGGGATTTTTTAAATGTCATTAATTAATTTACTTATTTTTTTAAAAATACATTTTACTAATAATAATTCTGCTTTCTGCTTGTAGAAAGTCTTCAACTAATAGATGTTATTTATTTTAGTTTCACATAGTTTTGTAATTTTTCTGACATTTTCCCAGATTTGTGGGATATTTTTAGATTTTTTTCCCACATTTTTTGTTGAGTTTTGGATATTTTTCACATATGTCTGAATGGTCTGTCATGCTTTTAGTTTGTTGAAGGTCCTTTATTTATTATAGATGGTATTTAGTTTAGTTTTCACATATTTTACTGATTTTTTTTTAGATAATTTTCAAACATTTTTTTTCACATCCATTTCAGATTTTTTAAACTTTTTTTCACAATTTATTAATAATAATATATTTTTTAGATATTTGAGTGTTTCGTGCTTTTAACCTTTTAACAAATACATTTATTTAGTTTAGTTTTCACGTTTTTCTATGTTTCCAACATTTTCTCAGATTTTTTGGACATTTTTCAAGTTTTTTTTCACATTTTACTGAGAATTTTTGGATATTTTCAGATAATTTTCACATATTTCTGAATGTTTTTTTTGTGGTTTTAGCCTCTTTACCAATACAGAATTTTGTTTATTTTTCACATTTTACTGACATTTTCCAAGACTTTTCAGACATTTTCTGCATATTTAAAAAAACGTTCACATATTTTACTAATAATTTCTGATATTTCTCACATACAGAATTATTTCCTTTCTGTTGTCATATTCTACTGAAATGCCTTTTGTTGAAAAATAAGCTATCATGAATGTGGCGGCGGCAGCAGCAGCTTCTATACCTCTTTGAAACTAATTTAACATGCAAGTTCAACGGGGTTCTCCCAGCATGCAACAGTCTGGGTTCATCCACTAAATGGAGGTTTAAATCACGTCACTCTTCTTTTGGGGACAGAATCTTTAGTTTGGTGTCCGACCTGTTTTCTCTGCTGCAGTCGTTGCTGTTGAAGGAAAGCATGAATACAACCAGTGGTGTTTAAGCCTCCATATGCAGCTGTAATGAAGCTCCACGGTGATGGAGTGTCCTGCACCATCCTGGTTCCCCTCTCTATGAGGTGAGCAGTCCAGCAGCCCATTAGAGCCCGTCCCTCCGACAGTGATTATAGGAGCTGAGCCAAGCCCAGGCACTTCCTGTTCTTCATTAGTGAGCGGCATCGTGGCTGCAGTGGACGACGCTGAATAAACCTCCTCACTCAAACACACTCCCACAGCTGATTCAAACAGATTACATCAAAGCTTTGGTGGTATTTCTGGCAATCTCAGCAGCTGCAACTATACAGTACACACTTGCTGCCACCACCCTCTCTCTTGCTTCACCACTCACTTCCCATCTGCACACACACTCCCACAACAGTAGCTTTCCTCCGACGTCGGTCACATTCCTGTTTTAGGTTCAACTTTGTTTTTTCAGGGTTCCCAAGGGTCTTAAAAAGTCCCAATAAAGTTTAAGGCCTAAAAATTTAAGGCCTCAAAAAGTCTT
>CAMQGK010000514.1:847500-907500 GCA_947000775.1 Pterois miles | reverse complement strand
CTTCTCCCTCTCCTCCTTCTCCCTCTCCTTCTCCCTCTCCCTCTCCTTCTCCCTCTCCTTCTCCTCCTTCTCCCTCTCCCTCTCCTTCTCCCTCTCCTTCTCCCTCTCCCTCTCCTTCTCCCTCTCCTTCTCCTCCTTCTCCCTCTCCCTCTCCTTCTCCCTCTCCTTCTCCCTCTCCTTCTCCTCCCTCTCCCTCTCCTTCTCCTCCTTCTCCCTCTCCCGCTCCTTCTCCCTCTCCTTCTCCTCCCTCTCCCTCTCCTTCTTCTCCCTCTCCCTCTCCTTCTCCCTCTCCTTCTCCTCCTTCTCCCTCTCCTTCTCCTCCCTCTCCCTCTCCTTCTTCTCCCTCTCCCTCTCCTTCTCCCTCTCCTTCTCCTCCCTCTCCCTCTCCTTCTCCCTCTCCTTCTCCTCCCTCTCCCTCTCCTTCTCCCTCTCCTTCTCCTCCCTCTCCCTCTCCTTCTCCCTCTCCTTCTTCTCCCTCTCCTTCTCCCTCTCCTTCTCCTCCCTCTCCCTCTCCTTCTCCCTCTCCTTCTTCTCCCTCTCCTTCTCCCTCTCCTTCTTCTCCCTCTCCTTCTTCTCCCTCTCCTTCTTCTCCCTCTCCCTTTCCTTCTCCCTCTCCCTCTCCTTCTCCCTCTCCTTCTCCTCCTTCTCCCTCTCCTTCTTCTCCCTCTCCTTCTCCCTCTCCCTCTCCTTCTCCCTCTCCTTCTTCTCCCTCTCCTTCTTCTCCCTCTCCCTCTCCTTCTCCCTCTCCTTCTTCTCCCTCTCCTTCTCCCTCTCCTTCTTCTCCCTCTCCCTCTCCTTCTCCTTCTCCCTCTCCTTCTCCCTCTCCTTCTCCTCCCTCTCCCTCTCCTTCTCCCTCTCCTTCTCCTCCCTCTCCCTCTCCTTCTCCCTCTCCTTCTCCTCCCTCTCCCTCTCCTTCTCCCTCTCCTTCTCCTTCTCCCTCTCCTTCTTCTCCCTCTCCTCCCTCTCCCTCTCCTCCCTCTCCCTCTCCTTCTCCCTCTCCTTCTCCTCCCTCTCCCTCTCCTTCTCCCTCTCCTTCTCCTCCTTCTCCCTCTCCCTCTCCTTCTCCCTCTCCTTCTCCTCCCTCTCCCTCTCCCTCTCCTTCTCCTCCTTCTCCCTCTCCCTCTCCTTCTCCTCCCTCTCCCTCTCCTTCTCCCTCTCCTTCTCCTCCCTCTCCCTCTCCCTCTAGAGAGGGAGAATGTCATTCACACTCCTTCAGGGTGAACTGGTCACTCGTCCACCAGTCTGATGGTTTGTTTGTTTCTAAGTGGTCATGAGCTAAAAACTGGAGTGAAGCCTGATATAGCTGTCCAGAAGTGGTGCATGCTGGGTAACTGTCATTGTGGCTGGTTAAAGAGACCAAAGCACACTTAAACACCGCTGTGAGACAAATTGGTACAAATTGGTATTTTTCCACTTTATAGGACTACAAAGGGGCCCTGTGGGGCGTCTCCATGGGCCAGAGACCAAGACCGACGGGGGGTGGGGGGTCTGGGACTGACGGGGGGTCAGAGGAACAAAGAGGCTCTGGGAACCAGACCGCCAGGGTTCGTCATCCTGGTCCAGACTCTGCGCTTCAGGATCCGTCACTGAGAGTTTCAGCCTTAAATTAAAGAAGGAGCAGCTTTAAAATCCTACAGCATCGTATTAATAGGGTATTATTAGGGGCGGCAGTAGCTCAGTCCGTAAGGACTTGGGTTAGGACGCGGAGGTCACCGGTTCAAGTCCCCCATGGACCAAGACCAACTGGTTGCTGTAGAGGTGCCACTGAGCAAGGCACCGAACCCCCAACTGCTCTGGGCGCTTGTCAGCAGCAGCCCCCTCACTCTGACATCTCTCCATTGACATGTATATGTACTGTGTGAAGAAGAGAAGAAGATCTACCTTTTATTAGTCCCACAGTGGGGAAATTCAATTTACACTCTGTTTAACTCATACATGGTACATGCACACAAACACACACACACATGCATCAATGGAGAGATGTCAGAGTGAGGGGGCTGCTCCTGACAAGCGCCCAGAGCAGTTGGGGGTTTGGTGCCTTGCTCAGGGGCACCTCGGCAGTGCCCAAGAGGTAAACTGGCACCTCTCCAGCTACCAGTTCACACTCAGTTTTTTGGTCCATGTCGGGACTTGAACCGGTGACCCTCCGGTTCCCAAGCCAACTCCCTACAGACTGAGCTACTGCCGCCCCCAAATCTTTGTCCGAAGTGGGATTCGAACCCACACCTCCGGGGGGGGGGTTCGAGTGTAAAATTGAATTTCCCCACTGTGGGACTAATAAAGGAATATCTTCTTCTTCTTTTAATGACTATTACACTTAAATGAATCAATACAGATCATTGATGACTTGTTTTTACAGGTTTGACCAAGTAAATAATAATTATATTCTCTACTAAAATCTCACAAACTGCACAGAAAAGTCAGAAGTCTAATCCGACTTCAGCCCTTTGAATCTGTGACCGAGATGGTATTTTCAGACCTTTTCACTAATAATATCCAGAAATAAATGCCAACAAACTTAGATTGAAGCAGAATACTTTGGTAGGTAAAATTTCTGTGAATTTTGTATTTATTTCATTGAGTTTGGAATTTTGGACGTTAAAGCCATCGTTATTGGAAATGTTGTATAACACGAGTCACAAAGCTGCACAGCCACCACTGGAATCTAGTTCTACTGTTAGATAGATAGATAATATTAATAATACTCTATCTATATACTCTATCTATATACTCTATCTGGCTATCACTCTATCTATATACTCTATCTCTCTACTCTATCTATATACTCTATCTATATACTCTATCTGGCTATCACTCTATCTATATACTCTATCTGGCTATCACTCTATCGATATACTCTATCTGGCTATCACTCTATCGATATACTCTATCTGGCTATCACTCTATCTATATACTCCATCTATCTATCACTCTATCTATATACTCCATCTATCTATCACTCTATCTATATACTCCATCTATCTATCACTCTATCTATATACTCCATCTATCTATCACTCTATCTATATACTCCATCTAGCTATCACTCTATCTATATACTCTATCTATATACTCTATCTGGCTATCACTCTATCGATATACTCTATCTATCTATCACTCTATCGATATACTCTATCTATCTATCACTCTATCGATATACTCTATCTGGCTATCACTCTATCGATATACTCCATCTATCTATCACTCTATCTATATACTCCATCTATCTATCACTCTATCTATATACTCTATCTGGCTATCACTCTATCTATATACTCTATCTGGCTATCACTCTATCTATATACTCTATCTGGCTATCACTCTATCTATATACTCCATCTATCTATCACTCTATTTATATACTCCATCTATCTATCACTCTATCTATATACTCTATCTGGCTATCACTCTATCTATATACTCTATCTAGCTATCACTCTATCTATATACTCTATCTATATACTCTATCTGGCTCTCACTCTATCTATATACTCCATCTATCTATCACTCTATCGATAGACTCTATCTGGCTATCACTCTATCGATATACTCCATCTATCTATCACTCTATCTATATACTCTATCTATATACTCTATCTGGCTATCACTCTATCTATATACTCTATCTGGCTATCACTCTATCTATATACTCTATCTAGCTATCACTCTATCTATATACTCTATCTATGTACTCTATCTGGCTATCACTCTATCTATATACTCTATCTGGCTATCACTCTATCGATATACTCCATCTATCTATATACTCTATCTATATACTCTATCTGGCTATCACTCTATCTATATACTCTATCTATATACTCCATCTATCTATCACTCTATCTATATACTCTATCTGGCTATCACTCTATCTATATACTCTATCTAGCTATCACTCTATCTATATACTCTATCTATATACTCTATCTGGCTATCACTCTATCTATATACTCTATCTAGCTATCACTCTATCTATATACTCTAACTATATACTCTATCTGGCTATCACTCTATCTATATACTCTATCTAGCTATCACTCTATCTATATACTCTATCTATATACTCTATCTGGCTATCACTCTATCTATATACTCTATCTGGCTATCACTCTATCGATATACTCCATCTATCTATCACTCTATCTATATACTCCATCTATCTATCACTCTATCTATATACTCTATCTGGCTATCAATCTATCTATATACTCTATCTGGCTATCACTCTATCTATATACTCTATCTGGCTATCACTCTATCTATATACTCTAGCTATATACTCCATCTATCTATCACTCTATCTATATACTCTATCTGGCTATCACTCTATCTATATACTCTATCTAGCTATCACTCTATCTATATACTCTATCTATATACTCTATCTGGCTATCACTCTATCTATATACTCTATCTGGCTATCACTCTATCTATATACTCTATCTAGCTATCACTCTATCTATATACTCTATCTATATACTCTATCTGGCTATCACTCTATCTATATACTCTATCTGGCTATCACTCTATCTATATACTCTATCTAGCTATCACTCTATCTATATACTCTATCTATATACTCTATCTGGCTATCACTCTATCTATATACTCTATCTAGCTATCACTCTATCTATATACTCTATCTATATACTCTATCTGGCTATCACTCTATCTATATACTCTATCTGGCTATCACTCTATCGATATACTCCATCTATCTATATACTCTATCTGGCTATCACTCTATCGATATACTCTATCTGGCTATCACTCTATCGATATACTCCATCTATCTATCACTCTATCTATATACTCTATCTGGCTATCAATCTATCTATATACTCCATCTATCTATCACTCTATCTATATACTCTATCTGGCTATCACTCTATCTATATACTCCATCTATCTATCACTCTATCGATATACTCCATCTATCTATCACTCTATCTATATACTCCATCTATCTATCACTCTATCTATATACTCCATCTATCTATCACTCTATCTATATACTCCATCTATCACTCTATCTATATACTCCATCTATCTATCACTCTATCGATATACTCCATCTATCTATCACTCTATCTATATACTCCATCTATCTATCACTCTATCTATATACTCCATCTATCTATCACTCTATCGATATACTCCATCTATCTATCACTCTATCTATATACTCCATCTATCTATCACTCTATCGATATACTCCATCTATCTATCACTCTATCTATATACTCCATCTATCTATCACTCTATCGATATACTCTATCTGGCTATCACTCTATCTATATACTCCATCTATCTATCACTCTATCTATATACTCCATCTATCTATCACTCTATCGATATACTCCATCTATCTATCACTCTATCTATATACTCCATCTATCTATCACTCTATCTGTATACTCTATCTAGCTATTACTCTATCTATATACTCCATCTATCTATCACTCTATCTATATACTCCATCTATCTATCACTATCGATATACTCCATCTATCTATGACTCTATCTATATACTCTGTCTATATACTCCATCTATCTATCACTCTATCGATATACTCCATCTGGCTATCACTCTATCTATATACTCCATCTATCTATTACTCTATCTATATACTCCATCTATCTATCACTCTATCTATATACTCCATCTATCTATCACTATCGATATACTCCATCTATCTATGACTCTATCTATATACTCTGTCTATATACTCCATCTATCTATCACTCTATCGATATACTCCATCTGGCTATCACTCTATCTATATACTCCATCTATCTATATACTCTATCGATATACTCCATCTATCTATCACTCTATCTATATACTCCATCTATCTATCACTCTATCTATATACTCCATCTATCTATCACTCTATCTATATACTCTATCGATATACTCCATCTATCTATCACTCTATCTATATACTCCATCTATCTATCACTCTATCGATATACTCCATCTATCTATCACTCTATCTATATACTCTATCGATATACTCCATCTATCTATCACTCTATCTATATACTCCATCTATCTATCACTCTATCGATATACTCCATCTATCTATCACTCTATCTATATACTCTATCGATATACTCCATCTATCTATCACTCTATCTATATACTCCATCTATCTATGACTCTATCTATATACTCTGTCTATATACTCCGTCTATCTATCACTCTATCGATATACTCCGTCTATCTATCACTCTATCGATATACTCCATCTATCTATCACTCTATCTATATACCCTGTCTATATACTCTATCTGTCTATCACTCTATCTATTTAGCTTGTTGAAAGTCCTCTTTACTAATGGATAGTATTTTGTTTGGTTTTCCCATATTTTACTGATATTTTTATTTATTTTATTCATGTATTTCAGGTATATTTTTTTTACAAATTTATTCACATATTTTACTAATAATTTAATAATTTACTAATAATTTTTTGGAAAATGTTTTGGAAAATTTTCACATATTTCCAAATATTTTGTCAGGCTTTTAGTTCATTATAAATAGATGTTTCTTTCTTTAGTTATCACATATTTTACTAATGTTTTTCAGACTTTGGGTTAATTTACAATATTTTTCGATATTTCTTTCACATATTTTACTAAGATTTTGGATATTTGTCACATTTGTCTGAATGATTTTAAAGTCCTTCTAACAAATTTTATTTTGTTTATTTTTTTTTTTACAATTTTTAAAAATGTTAGTTTTTTATATACTCTATATATCTACACCTGTCCTCAAAATTATTCATACCCTTGTTAGTTTTTGTGATTTTTTTATTTTTGTAAAGAAATTAATACATTTTGTCAAGTTTTCTTATATGTGACCAAGAAGTGAAAGAATGCCAACAATACACAAGAAAAGAAAACATTATATTTTAGGGGTATTTTATTCATTAATTCCCCAAAAATGCCATGTTCAAAATGATTCATACCCTAGTCAGATGTCTCTCTTTAATAGTCTATAGCATAGCCTTTGTTGTTTATGACTGCTTCTAGATGATTCTTGTACGTGTCCACAAGCTTCCTGCATGTCTCCTGTGGGATGTTGGCCCACTCTTCCTTGGCGAAGGCCTCAAGCTGGGTCAGGTTGGTGGGTTTCCTAGCCATCACTCTGGTCTTCAAGTCTCACCACAAGTTCT
The DNA here is from genome assembly GCA_947000775.1 of Pterois miles. Taxonomy (NCBI): domain Eukaryota; kingdom Metazoa; phylum Chordata; class Actinopteri; order Perciformes; family Scorpaenidae; genus Pterois; species Pterois miles. Next base: position 900,319 of record CAMQGK010000514.1, on the reverse strand, counting down.
CGGTTGGACTGAGGTCAGGGCTCTGACTTGGCCATTCTAGGACACTGACACCATTGTCCTTGAACCATTTCTTCACTACCTGGGCAGTGTGTTTCAGATCATTGTCCTTGAACCATTTCTTCACTACCTGGGCGGTGTGTTTCAGATCATTGTCCTTGAACCATTTCTTCACTACCTGGGCGGTGTGTTTCAGATCATTGTCCTTGAACCATTTCTTCACTACCTGGGCGGTGTGTTTCAGATCATTGTCCTTGAACCATTTCTTCACTACCTGGGTGGTGTGTTTCAGATCATTGTCCTTGAACCATTTCTTCACTACCTGGGCGGTGTGTTTCAGATCATTGTCCTTGAACCATTTCTTCACTACCTGGGCAGTGTGTTTCAGATCGTTGTCCTTGAACCATTTCTTCACTACCTGGGCGGTGTGTTTCAGATCGTTGTCCTTGAACCATTTCTTCCCTACCTGGGCGGTGTGTTTCAGATCATTGTCCTTGAACCATTTCTTCCCTACCTGGGCGGTATGTTTCAGATCATTGTCCTTGAACCATTTCTTCACTACCTGGGCAGTGTGTTTCAGATCATTGTCCTTGAACCATTTCTTCACTACCTGGGCGGTGTGTTTCAGATCATTGTCCTTGAACCATTTCTTCACTACCTGGGCAGTGTGTTTCAGATCGTTGTCCTTGAACCATTTCTTCACTACCTGGGCGGTGTGTTTCAGATCGTTGTCCTTGAACCATTTCTTCACTACCTGGGCGGTGTGTTTCAGATCGTTGTCCTGCTGGTACGTCCAGTTGTGTCCTAGCTGGAGTTTCTCAGCAGATTCTTTTAAGTTTCCATCAAGGATCCTGATGTAATCCTCCTTTTTCATGGTTCCTTGGATCTTTACGAGGTTCCCTGTGCCACTGAAGAGAAGCATCCTCACAGCATTATGCTTCCACCACCAGACTTGACGGTGATCACAGAGTTCTTGGGCTTGATGCTTCTCCTTTCTTCTTCCAGACATACTGAACATCCATATGGTCAAATAACTCCAACTTCGTCTCATCAGACCACAGGATGGTTGACCAAAAGCTGGGATGTTGCTTCAGGAGAGCTTCACCGTGCTTCTTTCTGAGCAGAGGTGTCTTCTGAGGCCTACGTCCATGGAGACCTCCTCTGTAAAGACTCGCTCGATGGTGGACCGTGACAGCTTTGTCCCTGTCTGGTTGAGTGTTTCCATTAGGGCCTTGGTTGTGGTCTGGGGGTTGTTGTTGACCTCCCGGGAGATTTTCCTGGTAAGTTTGGGGGACACCTTACGTTACCTGCCACGCCCGCTGAGGTTTTTAACAGTATTGAACCTCTTGTGCTTGTTGATGATGCTCTGGACGGTCGACACAGGGACATCATACTGCTTTGAAATGGCCTTGTAAGCTTTTCCTTCATTGTGGGCTCACAAGACGTTGATGTAAGTCTCCGCTGAGCTCTTTCTTCTTTACCACGAGGACCAGAAATTGGGAATGACCAGAACATTTTTCCTCAATTTATACTTTTCTGAAAAGATGCTATTTATTAATGTTTTGAAATCATTGTTTAAAACTTGTCCAATGACAAAGCTAATTTTCCATTGTAACATCTAGAAATAACTACAGGCCAAAGATTCATACATTTTGTTGGGATATTGTCAGGAGTATGAATAATTCTGAACATGAGTAAAATATCTCTTTTGGCCATATCTATTAAAATACAAATAAAGTTTAACCAACTCATATGTGGATTTGTGCAAAACAAGTAGAAAACAGATACACAAGAAGTACCATCATAGTAACTTTTACAAAGGAGGAATCTAAAAAAGATTATTTTCCATGAGGTATGAATAATTTTGAGGACAAGTGTGTATACTCTATCTGTACATTTGTCTTTTTTAGTAAAGTTTTACTTTTGAACAGTGAAGCTCTAGTTATTGGATATATTTGTGTAACATAAGTCACAAATAAAGCTACACAGCCACCACTGGAATGTAGTTCTACTGTTAGTAGTAGTACTCTAATACTAGTTAATATTAATAATACAGCTGCTGTGGGTTTTAAACAGAATCATGTGAACAAGGATGTTTGTAAGGTTAATAAATGATCGATAAAACACTGATAGATCTCATCAGTTTTTCTCTCTGACAGTCCAACACTCAGAACCGGTGGATGAGCTCGGTGGACCCGGAGCTGTCGGTTCTGGTTCCACAGCTGCCCCCCGGTAGTGTGGCTGACGGTGTTTACGGCGGCGTCCGGCGGGTCGCCCCCCCACTTTATAATGGGTCTATAAAGAGCGGTGACCTCACGCTCTGGCTCATTTACAGCCAATGACTCTAAGTGTGTCCAATCCAATCCTCAGGTATTTATTGAGAGAGAAGTGCTCTGCCACTCTCTAAGTAAATTGAAATGGCTGCCCTCTCGTGGGACTTCATCTCAGCCCGGGTCCACATCATGAAGGGGGCACTCTGAGACCCAGAGTGGACTATGAGCATATTTATCCATGGCTGATGAGCTTATTACCATTTATTCCACCCATAAAGACATCTACTGACTCATTTATTGACACAAAGACGTTTTCTACTTTCTACAATGTTTCACTGACAGTACTTTTTACTTCAGTGAATATATACTTGTAATAGAGTATTTACATGCAATAGAGTATTTCTGCTCTATGGTATTAGTACTTTTACTGAAGTAACAGGCTGAAGGATCAGATAGATGTAGGGATAAATATTTGAATCAATTAACTCATTAAAATCAGTGGATTAAAATCTGAGAACTGACAACACTCCTCTTCCTCTTCTTCTTCCTCTTCTTCTTCCTCCTGTTCTTCCTCTTCCTCCTCTTCTTCATTGGTATCCGTGGTGACATCCTCCCTCTGAAGGTAATCTCAGTCAGGTCATATTTGCTGCTGCAGATTATTTATATATGAAGTGATATTTTGCCCTGAGCTGATGGGCGGGAGGTAAACGTGGCATCACCCTGCAGGGGCATACATTAACGCAAGGTTCTCCCGCTGAGGTTAACCCTTAACCCGCTGAGGTTAACCCTTAACCCGCTGAGGTTAACCTCTAACCCGCTGAGGTTAACCCTTAACCCGCTGAGGTTAACCTCTAACCCGCTGAGGTTAACCCATAACCCGCTGAGGTTAACCTCTAACCCGCTGAGGTTAACCCATAACCCGCTGAGGTTAACCTCCTAACCCGCTGAGGTTAACCCATAACCCGCTGAGGTTAACCCTTAACCCGCTGAGGTTAACCTCTTACCCGCTGAGGTTAACCCATAACCCGCTGAGGTTAACCTCTAACCCGCTGAGGTTAACCCATAACCCGCTGAGGTTAACCCTTAACCCGCTGAGGTTAACCTCTAACCCGCTGAGGTTAACCCTTAACCCGCTGAGGTTAACCTCTAACCCGCTGAGGTTAACCCATAACCCGCTGAGGTTAACCTCTAACCCGCTGAGGTTAACCCATAACCCGCTGAGGTTAACCCTTAACCCGCTGAGGTTAACCCTTAACCCGCTGAGGTTAACCCATAACCCGCTGAGGTTAACCCTTAACCCGCTGAGGTTAACCCATAACCCGCTGAGGTTAACTCTTAACCCGCTGAGGTTAACTCTTAACCCGCTGAGGTTAACCTCTAACCCGCTGAGGTTAACCCATAACCCGCTGAGGTTAACCTCTAACCCGCTGAGGTTAACCCTTAACCCGCTGAGGTTAACCCATAACCCGCTGAGGTTAACTCTTAACCCGCCGAGGTTAACCTCTAACCCGCTGAGGTTAACCCTTAACCCGCTGAGGTTAACCTCTAACCCGCTGAGGTTAACCCTTAACCCGCTGAGGTTAACCCAGAACCCGCTGAGGTTAACCTCTAACCCGCTGAGGTTAACCCCTAACCCGCTGAGGTTAACCCTTAACCCGCTGAGGTTAACCTTTAACCCGGTGAAGTTAACCCGCTGAGCTTAACCCTTAACCCGCTGAGCTTAACCCGCTGAGCTTAACCCTTAACCCCCTGAGGTTAACCCTTAACCCGCTGAGGTTAACCTCTAACCCGCTGAGGTTAACCTTTAACCCGGTGAAGTTAACCCGCTGAGGTTAACCTTTAACCCGGTGAAGTTAACCCCCTGAGGTTAACCCTTAACCCGCTGAGGTTAACCTCTAACCCGCTGAGGTTAACCTTTAACCCGGTGAAGTTAACCCGCTGAGATTAACCTCTAACCCGGCGAGGTTAACCTTTAACCCGGTGAAGTTAACCCGCTGAGGTTAACCTCTAACCCGCTGAGGTTAACCTTTAACCCGGTGAAGTTAACCCGCTGAGGTTAACCTCTAACCCGGCGAGGTTAACCTTTAACCCGGTGAAGTTAACCCACTGAGGTTAACCTCTAACCCGCTTAGGACATGGGACACTTCCCACATGACTGGTATGAGGACAGGCGTGTGATGGGAGCTCCTCAGCTCTGTGCTCCAGCTGTGTAAATGGTTTATGTGTGAAATGTGAGCTATGCAGGTCAAATAAGTAGTCCCGTCAGCTCCACATTAAACACATAGTTCATTACCGTAGAGGCACTCTGACCCCACCAACGTCAGGCATCCGTCAAATAATGATAAATATGCCTGATTGGTCTTTGTTGGCGCTGCGGTCTCATACACAAAGATGAATTCTTATGTCCAAATCAATACGGCAGCGTCTCCAGAAAGCTGTTTTAGTGTTATGGATCCTTTGTGAAGCAGCTGCTGGTCCGAAGATGAAAACCTTCTGGTTTCGTCAATCGATAAACGGGCCACTTCTTTCACCATCTTCCTTCGCCACACAGCATCCGTCTTCTCAAGCACACTTAGATGGCTAATGCTCACTTTGTCTAAATATTCTAATGACCGGACTAAATCACGCCCATCCCTTTATTGCTGATCCAGGGGATCTAAGCACTTTCATATGCTTAAAAGGAGTAGTTTGGAGGCGGTTAACATTCAATAAATTCATCATTTTGTCTGTAAAATGTCAGAAAAACTCTGAGTCTGAGGTGAGGTTGGTTTTGTCCAGAAAAAGCAGAAAATCAAAAAGGAATGTTCTATTCAAAGTACTCGTCTATCTGTCGACGTCTGATTATTTAACAAAAGGTTTAAGCAGCTTCAAAGTGTCTTTAGGTGCAGCATCATACTGGATTATGTTCAGTGACGTGATGTTTGTCTCTATAATATCTGAGCATGGCAGCGCCAGTGTGCACGTTAATGTGAGGAAAAGATGGTGGTTTGGGTTAAATGCTAATAACGTAAACATGCATCAACTTCTTCAGTGTTTAACCTCCATGTCTCCTCAACCTGAAACCAACTGTTGTATAAAAACAACCAAATAGACTCAAATTTGTGCCAGGTGACGTGAAATCCTGTCAGCATTAAGATGGTCCTGCTGTGGTCACCCAGAGCTACGATAGTCCATCACATCTGTCCAGAGACCAGAACCACCGACTGTCTACGGCAGAAACAACAACGTCTACATGACTTTATGTTGAGTGTTGATGCAGCAGCTGCAGAGCCTGGTTCTGATCCAACCAGACTCCATTCAGAAAACAAGCATTTTAACAGTTGTCTGCTTGTTGTCGTGGTAACAGACCTGACAAAGCATCAGTTCAGACTGTTTACTGATCAGCATCATGATGGAGTTATTTCAGCATCATTGTGATCTGATTATTGATCTTAAATCACAGTTTATTTTGGGTTCATATTTGCCGTGCCGTGCCGTGCTGCTGTCTGATCTGAGGGATGAAGACGTTAATGGTGCAGAAAGCTTTATTATTTCATAGGCAGATGGATGGTACTGCTGCTCTCCTCTCAGCTCTGTGAGAAACAGAATCACTTTCCTGTTTGTGTTTATTCTCGTCTCCATGAAGAGCCGCAGAATCGTTTTCTATTAATTTCATGGATTATTTGCTCATTATGCATTAATCATGGTGCCCCATCTGGAAGGTGCAGGCGTGACTGTGTGAGAAACAGCCATTCTGATCTCAATTAGATTATGCCTCTGCTCGCCGTCTACCCATAAATCACTTCTCCAAAGTGAAATTAACAGTTACTGGAGCGCATTAATATCCCGAGTCAGGCGTGAGGGGAGGAGCAGCGACTGGAACCGGACCGCCGTCTCTCACGGCGTTCACAACATCAGCGTGACACGGGAGGAATGATGGCGAGCGAAGCAGGTAGACAGTCAGACCGCCATGCATCATGTGACCCCCAACGTGTGATCCTAACAGAGGTAAATACAGGTGAACAGCTCATACAGACTGTACGTACACATCTGAACTGAACACCTTAGAGACATTTAATACTCCTTTATTACTGCTTTTATTAGTAGCTCATTTATTCTATAGGACGAGGAAACTAACAAACTACAGGATTTATTCAAGTTTCTCACCAAAACAACATTTTACCAGATTACATTTGAATTAGAGCTGTTGATCAATTAAAACACTTCATTAATCACATTTTTAATCTGTTATCTGAAAGTCAGCCGGTTACAACAGTTGCTATGGCAACAGTACACATAAAGATGGCCGCCGTTGTGAGTGTCCTGCCACATTGGTTTGAATGGGGATGTACATTTTACTCCTACATCCTGTTTCTATGGATAAACAACTATGGACAGATGAACAATCTTTGATTTTTACGCAGAAATAAAACTTTCAGAAGCACAATAAACTAAACGGGATTAAGGGACCTTACTTTAACCTTTTATGTCAAGTTTAGTTCTTATTATCTTTCATAAAAACCCAACTAATGTAATCAATAACCCCCCCCCCTGTCAAAAAAAGGTACTTTACCTCTTCTCCTCGGTGTTCGAGGTTAACCCTTATGTCCTCAGATTTACTTCCTCTGGACATCTTTGTCTCATTGTCTTCCATTAAAACCCATTCCAGTATCAAACCATTCGTTCTGTCACTCTGAAGAGGAGGACTGATATTTGACATTTAGACTGTGCTCCACCATATCCAGCCGTTTTCCAATTGTAGGCCGGTGCAGTGGTCAGCACTCTGGCCTCACAGCTAGAGAGTCGCAGGTTTGATTCCGGCTTGGGGCTCTTCTGTGTGGAGTTTGCATGTTCTCCCCATGTTAGTGTGGGTTTTCTCCGGGTACTCCGGCTTCCTCCCACCGTCCAAAGACATGTAGTTCAGGTTAACTGCTGACTCTAAAGGTCCTGCATGTGTGAACGGTGTCTGTCTCTGTGTCCTGTGATGGACTGGAGACCTGTCCAGGTGAACCCACCTTCACCCAACACCAGCTGGGATCAAGTCCAGACCCCCGAGACCCCTAACGGGATAAAAGGTTGAAGATGGATGGATGTTATGGAGCTGTGTGAAAAATATTTCACACACAAATAAATCAGTGTTGGTCTTCTGGTGATCACACGGTTCCATCTGCAAATTAGTCTAAAAACTGACACCACACAAAAGTTACTGGTGCAGTCAAATCAGTTCAGTTGCTGATCTTTGACACATCCAAGACTCGAATCACCACCAATGTCCCATCCCCGGTAAGAGATGATCAATAATAGTGATTAATTAATTAATTAGACTGGCATTTAAAGGGTTAAAATCCTGAAAATTATTGAATGTTTGGCAGTTTTGAGCAAGTCTGAAGTTGTTTAAGTGAGTCCTCCAGGAGGACTGGTTGTTGGACCTCCAGGAGGACTGGTTGTTGGACCTCCAGGAGGACTGGTTGTTGGACCTCCAGGAGGACTGGTTGTTGGACCTCCAGGAGGACTGGTTGTTGGACCTCCAGGAGGACTGGTTGTTGGACCAGTGTTCTAGTCCTCCAGGAGGACTGGTTGTTGGACCAGTGTTCTAGTCCTCCAGGAGGACTGGTTGTTGGACCAGTGTTCTAGTCCTCCAGGAGGACTGGTTGTTGGTCCAGTGTTCTAGTCCTCCAGGAGGACTGGTTGTTGGACCTCCAAGAGGACTGGTTGTTGGACCAGTGTTTTAGTCCTCCAGGAGGACTGGTTGTTGGACCAGTGTTCTAGTCCTCCAGGAGGACTGGTTGTTGGACCAGTGTTCTAGTCCTCCAGGAGGACTGGTTGTTGGTCCAGTGTTGTAGTCCTCCAGGAGGACTGGTTGTTGGACCAGTGTTCTAGTCCTCCAGGAGGACTGGTTGTTGGTCCAGTGTTGTAGTCCTCCAGGAGGACTGGTTGTTGGACCAGTGCTCTAGTCCTCCAGGAGGACTGGTTGTTGGTCCAGTGTTGTAGTCCTCCAGGAGGACTGGTTGTTGGACCAGTGTTCTAGTCCTCCAGGAGGACTGGTTGTTGGTCCAGTGTTGTAGTCCTCCAGGAGGACTGGTTGTTGGTCCAGTGTTGTAGTCCTCCAGGAGGACTGGTTGTTGGACCAGTGTTCTAGTCCTCCAGGAGGACTGGTTGTTGGACCAGTGTTCTAGTCCTCCAGGAGGACTGGTTGTTGGTCCAGTGTTGTAGTCCTCCTGGAGGACTGGTTGTTGGTCCAGTGTTGTAGTCCTCCAGGAGGACTGGTTGTTGGTCCAGTGTTCTAGTCCTCCAGGAGGACTGGTTGTTGTACGGCAGCTGTCGGGGGGCCCAGGGGAACAGGACTTAAACCTGCTGTGTGATGTCCGTCACGGCTCTGATAGATTGGAAGTGTGACATTAAAATGGAAATGACTCCGGGGAGACTTGACGGGGGGGGACGGTGGGCGACCTTTGACCTCTGGCTGAGACCACAGAGTGTGAAATCCCTCAGAGAGACGGAGTGACAGGACGGAGGAGAGAGACTGAAGAGCCTGTTACACTGAGAGTAAAGGGGGATAATGTCCAGCTGTAGACGTCCCAAACGTCTCCTCCTTGTTCTGGTCATAAATCCGTCTGAATGTCTCTGAGACCCAACAGAGAGGCAGCTTCTCTATAACCACCATTTTACACTACAATAATTTCATCCACTTTTCCTCATATCTGGTTCATGAAACATGTGCGTGACCCCCATTCTTTTCTTCTTCTTGTCTTCTTTTATTTGTCATATTTCCTACTAGGGATGTCACAAGAACCGGCACTTTGGCACAAAGTCAACGGCATATTCAGAAAATGTGACGTACTCCTTCATAGTTTCTGCATGGGGCTCGACACATCTAAAATCCAGAAAGGACACGGTAAACTCACTAATGACTTGTTCAGAGGATGCACCCTATTTTCTCCCTGATGATCAGGGTCTAGAATTAGCCCCCGCCTCCCGCCATCATCAGGACATCTGCTGAAAATGTTGGTGATGGAAATAGAGGACCGCGGTTTCTCTTATTGACGAGTTCCCACAGATGAGGCAAAAAAAGCGCTCTAAAGCGGGGTGCTACTAGACCTGGGGGGGCGCTACTAGACTAGACCCGAGGGGGCGCTACTAGACTTGAGGGGGCGCTACTAGACTAGACCTGAGGTGGCGCTACTAGACTTGAGGGGGCGCTACTAGACTAGACCTGAGGGGGGCGCTACTAGACTAGACCTGAGGGGAAGCTACTAGACTAGACCTGAGGGGGGCGCTACTAGACTAGACCTGAGGTGGCGCTACTAGACTTGAGGGGGCGCTACTAGACTAGACCTGAGGGGGGCGCTACTAGACCCGAGGGGGCGCTACTGAGTGGTGTGATCGTTTTCGTCAGACTTCAGGCCAGAGCGATAAAACCAGGTAACAAAGGTGTAAAGGTCTGGTTAGAGAGCAGTGAAGTTAGTGCGTGGTTGAGGCCGGTGTCTGGTAGAAAAGCAGCACCCTAACCCAGCAGCAAACGGCCGCAGTCAGCCAGTACTGATCCACATCTGGATCTAGAGCTTCAACTCAGACCGACCTCCAGACAGCGTGTGGAGCTCCGCCTCCGCTAAAAGCTGAGCTGATCTGGACTTTAACTCAGGAACCAGGCACCAGTCACACAGCAGCAACCACCACACTGATGGTCCAGTTTTCTGTCATGTCCTTAAGACTTTCCTGGCTATACGGACGTAAAGAAGGTCTTAAATCACATTCATAGTGGTCCTAAAAAGGTCTTAGACGTTCTGGACTTGTTGAAACCTGCAGATATCCTGTATTTCTGTGCTTTGACCATAAATTCAATCAAGTTTTAAATAAGTCCAATCTGCTGCGTGAAGCCGGTTTCAAAGATGGCGACGACAGTCAACAGCCAAAGTGACACCTCAAGTGTTGACAGCCAGCTGAGCGTCGGAGAATCCTGCAGCCTTCAGTCCTGTTGGGACCGCCACACAGGGGGTCTTATTCTGTCTGCATGACCGCAACATGGACCGCCATCAATATTCTGTTAATGAATTGATTATGGGAGTAAATCTGTAAGTGGATCTTGTTTTGGCAGTGATTACTTTCATATGAGGGTGTTCAGCTGTGGAGGCGTTAGTCCATTTATTGTTTTGAAGTGCAGACTGATCTATTATTTGTTGAATATGTTGTGGACATTTTGACCTTTTTAAACAGACAGAAACCTGCAGTTGAGGATGTGAAGTTCAGGGGGAATGTAAAAGAGAGATGACGAGCATCAAGATGAGCTAGAGGTGATGATTCCTGCTCCTACATCTGTCAGAGGAGGAGGAGGAGGAGGAGGAGGAGGAGGAGGAGGAGGCTCTCCATACATAATTAATGACATCATTTCAACTACACTATTGACTAAACAAATGCATAAATCACAGCGGGCCGAGTCAATAGACGCGGAAACATTTAATCATGTTGTAAATGATGACTACTGTTCCCATAATGCTGTAATTATTTCCAGCTGTCAGAGGAGATGCGAAGCAGCAGCCGGCGGCGAGGCCGAGCTGTGATTGACGGCGGCGGCGGCGGCGGCGGCGGCGGCGGCGGCGGCGCTTTATTTGGAGTGGCAGCTGAAAAGTGGCTGTCAGAAGATGCAGTGGATATTTGCTGTTTTGTTTATCAGCTGGCCAGCGCTGAATAAAAGAGGAGGAACATGTCGAGGCTGTCCGTCTGCCTTTTCATCTGCTGGGGGATCGGAGAGTCACTTTATCCCTCCATCATCCCTCCATCATCCCTCCATCATCCCTCCATCATCCCTCCATCATGGCCGACACACAAACCATTTAAAGCTCAGCAGGAGGAGACGGCAGTCTGTCACCAGAGACACATTCACATCAACTCTTCATCACACGCTTCCTGTTTCCTGCCTCAACATCAGCCTCTTCATCCTCCTTCTGACCTCAGACATCAGCCTCTTCATCCTCCTTCTGACCTCAGACATCAGCCTCTTCATCCTCCTTCTGACCTCAGACATCAGCCTCTTCATCCTCCTTCTGACCTCAGACATCAGCCTCTTCATCCTCCTTCTGACCTCTTCACAGACGTGTACGGACACTTGATGTACAAATCACAATAAACAGATTTTTATGTGCATTTTTGATTCAACATCAAACAATGTGAGTGAAAATGCTGCAAAGTCAGAAGAGCACACAGCCTCAGTTAGAAGAGTTTCCTGTACAGGGTTGTGAAGCTCTGGGATACTGAGGGCAGAAACCTTTGTTGGGAATTAATGGGATCTCTGTCTATGTAAGAGGTGGGGGTAAACCATCGTCCCCTTATTGAAATCATTAGGCCCTGAATGTTGTAATAACTAATAGCACCAATAGCTGAATCCAGAGTTATTTTCCTTTCCCAGACGGGGGTTTACTTTCTGTGGAAGCGCTCCACATGATCCAGGTTCTTTTTGCGGGGGTTCTTCAGGTGATCCAGGTTCTTTTTGCGGGGGTTCGTCAGGTGATCCAGGTACTTTTTGCGGGGGTTCTTCAGGTGATCCAGGTACTTTTTGCGGGGGTTCATCAGGTGATCCAGGTTCTTTTTGCGGGGGTTCTTCAGGTGATCCAGGTACTTTTTGCGGGGGTTCGTCAGGTGATCCAGGTTCTTTTTGCGGGGGTTCTTCAGGTGATCCAGGTACTTTATGCAGGGGTTCGTCAGGTGATCCAGGTTCTTTTTGCGGGGGTTCTTCAGGTGATCCAGGTTCTTTTTGCGGGGCTTCTTCAGGTGATCCAGGTACTTTATGCAGGGGTTCGTCAGGTGATCCAGGTTCTTTTTGCGGGGGTTCTTCAGGTGATCCAGGTTCTTTTTGCGGGGGTTCTTCAGGTGATCCAGGTTCTTTTTGCGGGGCTTCTTCAGGTGATCCAGGTTCTTTTTGCGGGGGTTCGTCAGGTGATCCAGGTTCTTTTTGCGGGGGTTCTTCAGGTGATCCAGGTTCTTTTTGCGGGGGTTCTTCAGGTGATCCAGGTACTTTATGCAGGGGTTCGTCAGGTGATCCAGGTTCTTTTTGCGGGGGTTCTTCAGGTGATCCAGGTTCTTTTTGCGGGGCTTCTTCAGGTGATCCAGGTACTTTATGCAGGGGTTCGTCAGGTGATCCAGGTTCTTTTTGCGGGGCTTCTTCAGGTGATCCAGGTTCTTTTTGCGGGGGTTCTTCAGGTGATCCAGGTACTTTATGCAGGGGTTCGTCAGGTGATCCAGGTTCTTTTTGCGGGGGTTCTTCAGGTGATCCAGGTTCTTTTTGCGGGGGTTCTTCAGGTGATCCAGGTTCTTTTTGCGGGGCTTCTTCAGGTGATCCAGGTTCTTTTTGCGGGGGTTCTTCAGGTGATCCAGGTACTTAATGCAGTAGCTTGCCAGGTGATCGGGTCATTTTATCTCTTGGCAGTCGAGCCAATTTGGCTTACATGCCACTGAGCAGCTCATAGGAACGAACGGGAGCTTTCAACGCTTCATCTTTGGGCTTTGCAGTTAATCAAATTTAAATTACAGTTTTGGCTTCTAATCATTTTGAAAACAAGGTACTCAACATAAAGCATTGTGTTGTGTCTTAAACCCAGTCTTTTGGAATCAAAGTGAAGGACGTGTAAACTGGATTTATTTTATTTCAAAAGAGAGGGAGATCTGCCTGTAACCATGTAGACCAGACGTAGAGCGGTGTCTCCAGAGGACGCCTCTGACATGACTGTAGACGTCTTCAGTATCTCTCTGATTGGATGAGCCCATCTCCTCCCGACACCTCCCCAGGACTCCAGGGAATCTCCTCCAAACATGCAGCGGGGTCGCAGGTTAATGACTTTGTGTTTACCATCCAACAGGCTCTTTGATAACAAGCCCCCCCCCCCCCCCCCATGTGTCCACCGCCCGGGACAATGAAGACGCTCGGTGTAGCAACAGGAAGTCAGGAATGTGACGCCACACACGAGGCTTTGTGGGAGAACAAGCAGGCGGGCCGGAGAGTGAGAACCACTAATATTTATTCATGATAGAGGGAAAGTAGTGGTTTGTTGGCACAGGCTACTTCATTTACATTCTGTTATAGACTGTTTGCTCCAGCGTGGGAGCTCTGTCTGTCTCCAATAGATGAACCTGTCCTGCTCACTCCTTCCTCCTGTCATCCAGTCATGTCGCCTCGCTGGAAAACTCCTCAAAGCAACCGGCCTGTTGGGTTAAAGCTCAGGCTGGAAGTCAACACTTTACTGTGTTCACGGGATTCTGTGTGTTTTAACGTCCTCTGAGATGCAGCGTCTCGCTGTCACAGATAAAACATGGACATTAACCCTTTAACTCTGCAGGAGAAACTGGAGATGTGACGATCCACCAATCTCCTGGTTCAGTAGGAATCCAGCAAAATGTCTGATTTTCAGCAGGTCTGTAGTCAGAGACGTCCTGAAGTCAAATCTATCAGGATCATTATCAGGAATTATTGATTACAGTTTTTATCAGCAACCCAGAAATCAGAGAATAAAGACGTTTCCCTCACAGATTAGTGGGATTTTCTTTTTAATTTATCAGGGTCATGTAATGTTTTATACTCTGCTGAATATAATCCATCAGTCTGATTTCCATGTTGTTAACACCTCCAGAGACTGTTTCCTGAAAACAGCAAAAATTATACGTCCAGTGCAACATAATTTTAATGTTTATTTATGTTTATTTTCATGTCAGTTTTAATGGCCAAAAATCAAGATTGCAAGATTCAAAATGTATGTTGTCAATTAGTATAAATGTACAACAAGTACAATTGTGTGAAATGCTTAATATTAACTATTAACTAAGTTAATTACCAAAAAAATAACAGATGTAACAATAACAAAATAAATTTACAATAATCAAATAAAAAATGTGTATTTTCAATATTAATACGACATATTAAGAGGCAATGGAATGAATGTAGCAGCAGATATATACTGTATATGTATTTATATTTATATATATTTATATATAAATGTATACATATATTTATATATATTTATATATATATGTATAAATGTATACATATATATAAATTTATACATATATATATATATAAATTTATACATATATATATATAAATTTATACATATATATATATAAATTTATACATATATATATATATATATAAATTTATACATATATATATATAAATTTATACATATATATATAAATTTATACATATATATGGGAGGAGGGAGGTTGAATACTTTAAAAATATTACTTTTTGAAATCTTGCACATACTGCACTGATTGAAGTATTGTACTTGTTTATTGCACTTTTTGAGAGAGAGAACGTCGTAGTTTTATGCTCTAAAGTCTCGTGGTCCGGGTGAAATCCTGTTTCTCAGTCTGCTGGTCTGAGTCCTGGGGGTCCTGTATCTGCTACCAGGACCAGAGGCCAGGAGGGAGACCTGGTTGTTGTGGGGGGGTGCGGTGTCCTTACTGAGCCTCGGGGACTTCCTGCAGCAGCTGGTAGCCGGTGATGTGTTGGGCCTAGCGCACCACCCTTCCCACCACAGCGCCTAACGGTCCACGGTTGGTGCGGCCTCTCAGGAAGCGCTTTGTGGTGCCTCGGAGGGAGTCCCTGAGGATCTGAGGCTTCAGGGTTTGACAGCTCTGACGCGCGGTGCCTGGTTATTCAGCGGTTCGTGCCGGGCTAGAAATCGAACCCTCCACTGCTTACGAGTGCAGCGTTTCTGCTGCTGATGCACTGATGCCTCATAATGTGTTGGTAGGAGTGAGGCAGCGGAGAACACAGTAAAATCAGCTGGTGGTGCAGGACCTTCAGCTCCACCTTGGTTCACAAGCTCAGTACACGTCGCTGCTGCTGCTGATGGTGACTAGAAGGCAGAAAACAGGAAATGAGCTTCACACTGTTTAATGTAGAGCCCAAGAGGAGGAGCAGTTGGTCTGGTAACGGCAGTCTAAATAAACGCCGGAGGCCGAGCTGCGTGTTGGAGATGGATGTTCACGGAGCAGCTGGCGGCGTGGCGGACATGTTGTTGGTGGGAACAGAGCGTCACTCGGAGCTGCTGGTGATAACGGTGTAATGATTGGCCCTGAGAGTTTAAAGAGTCTCACACTTAATCACTGGTGAGGCAGCAGATAATGCAGCTGGAAAGCAGTCTGACGTCTCCACCAGCAGCACAGTTTCTCACCGCAGTTTCATCCTGCTTCACCTCGCCTGCTTCCTAATAAACCATCCCACGGGTTACTTCCTGTTTCTTAATGTTTTAATATCTGTCTCTGTCTTGTTGAAGGTTGGCGGACGTGAAAACAGCAGGAACGACGACGGAAAGACGTCCAGCAACCTGTCGCAACAGCTTAACGTAAGTCTGACTTTCTGTTTCACACTGAACTCAACAGTCGGTTCAGCTGCACCTCCTCGTCCTCTGGTTTGTCCATAAGATCCCCTCCAGACCACGACATAAGGGAAATCAAACCATTGTTAAAAAATGAGGAAATGACACTGACTCCAGAACAGTTACTGTCAGTTCTGCCCAGAAACCGTCAGCCGGGCTGGAAGACTGTCTGCCGGGTCCTGGTCTGCAGGGTTGGCAGGTCTGAGTGACCAAACCAGCCCAGTACACTGGCTGACGCTACGCTGGCTTTAAAAGCAGAGTAATACCAATAATGTATGTGGAGTATTTCAACGTTGTTTGAAAAGCTGACGCTATACTACACTTATACTACACTTTACAGTGTTCTGGAGTTGTTGTTACTGCAATCTACTACTACAAATAGAAAATACTAATAATATTAGTGGAGCCTGATCTTTATCTGACACTAATACACGGTTTGAACAGGATGTGGCCTGTTAACTAGCAGAAAATAGATATTTGTAAATAGTTTTATATGCAGACTTTTTAAAGACATCTGGGCCCGCTGGCAGGCTGTTAGATTAAGAGGTTAATATATAATACCATATTATAATATTTAATATTACACGACAATGTCTGCTTGTCGCCGTGGTAACAGACCTGACAGAGCATCAGTTCAGACTATTGATGGAGTTATTTCAGCATCATTCTGATCTGGTTATTGATATTAAATCACAGCTCAGTGTGTTTATCCTGGTTCATACCTCAGTTTGGTTCTCTGACACATCTGGACTTCAACCAACATGGACAGAGCAGCTACAGTGGTTACTTCTTCTGTGGTTGATGGAGGACATGTTGTTGGTAACCATGGAGACAAGCTCTTCCTCCTCTCTGGAGCGGCAAAACGTTGCTTCACTCTTGGTGTGAAAGCAGCATTATGACATTTATAAAGCGAACTATTCATCCAGAAGATGATCAGCTGATTGGCTGATATTCAGTATTTACTGTCCTAAACATGACTTAAGTTTCTTCATCAAAGAGTTAAATAAAATGACTAAAGTTTGACTGAAACTGTGATGAAGAATGAAAGTAAATCAGAATCAGGCATCAGAATAAACACCAGTAATGACCAACAGGGACAGATACACAAGTGTGTTACATGATGATGTGTGCACGTGAAATATGCAGCAGAGTGTGTATCGTGTAGTGCAGTGTGTGGCAGAGTGTGTATTGTGTAGTGAGTGTGTGGCAGTGTGTGTATGTGTAGTGCAGTGTGTGGCAGAGTGTGTATCGTGTAGTGCAGTGTGTGGCAGAGTGTGTATTGTGTAGTGGGTGTGGCAGAGTGTGTATCGTGTACAGTGTGTGGCAGAGTGTGTATCGTGAAGAGCAGTGTGTGGCACATTTTTTTTTTGGAGTGTGTATCGTGTAGTCAGTGGGTGGCAGAGTGTGTATTGTGTAGTGCAGTGTGTGGCAGAGTGTGTATCGTGTAGTGCAGTGTGGGCAGAGTGTGTATTGTGTAGTGCAGTGTGTGGCAGAGTGTGTAGTGAACTGTGTGGCACACTGTGTATCGTGTAGTGCAGTGTGTGGCAGAGTGTGGATTGTAGGCAGTGTGTGGCAGAGTGTGTATCGTGTAGTGCAGTGTGTGGCAGAGTGTGGATCGTGTAGTGCAGTGTGTGGCACCACTGTGTATTGTGTAGTGCAGTGTGTGTTTTTTTTTTTTTTTTTTTTTTTTTTTCCCTTACCCCCCCTTTTTCCCCCCTTTTTCCCCCCTTATGGATTATTGTAATGGCCGCCTCATCGGCCTCTTTGTCATGTTTAAATGGCAATACATTTCATCCTGAAGGGGGAATTTAACAACGGCAGGCTGAGGAGGCAAATGATGTGTTTGAGGTGTAAATAAAAATGTGTCACAGGTTGACTTTGTGCTGACGAGCTGCAGGTGGGAGGACAGCAGCTCACCGCAGGTTATTACTATTGATCCGCTTTCATTATGTGCATTAATCAGCAGCCATTAAAAGCCATTATTATATCTGGCTGGACCAGCGCCAGCCTCCAATTACACAAACAGTAGTGGCATTTTCTGACCGTCCATCTTTCCTGCTGCTGCCAGTTTTATTTGGTTTGGTTTGGATTATTGACAGCATGCTAATATATTTATGATACGACGTATATCAGACTGGTGGCGTATAAATGATGCATACACCACGATATTCAGATACAGACTGACCACTGACGATACGTCTTGTATATTTGGGTTGTCAAACTCACCTGAAGTTGAACCGATGTTATCAGTCACTGAGCAACACGACGATTCATCAGGAGTCTTTGCGTTTGTGTCACCTGAACATCGGTCCAGTATTCCTTCAGGAGGGAAATGTTGGACTCTACATCCTGAACAGGACAAAATTTCAGCTTTATGAGGAAAATATGAATGGTCTAATGAAAACTGAGATAAATTTCCCTTTAATTTTCCACAAAACTGTGCAGTAAATGAACTTTTACCGCATCATAATCAGGGTCATCCTGAACAGGAACCGTTTATTTATTTAATTTATGAGACATTTAGTTGTGTTACAGTACAATCATTTTCAGTGAAACTACTTCAGATTTGAAATGGTCCTAGTCAGCAACATTGAGAGCAGAAATCCATTTCACTTCTCAGCAAATTGTTTTTAGAAGTTAGGACGTCTTTGGTGTACGTCACTTCGGTTGGACTCTTGTGTCACTTCTGGTTACAAAAAACCAAGATGGAGACGACCAGAAACCAGGATGGAGACAGTCAGAAACCAAGATGGAGACGACCAGAAACCAGGATGGAGACGGTCAGAAACCAAGATGGAGACGACCAGAAACCAGGATGGAGACGGTCAGAAACCAAGATGGAGACGACCAGAAACCAAGATGGAGACGACCAGAAACCAGGATGGAGACGGTCAGAAACCAAGATGGAGACGACCAGAAACCAGGATGGAGACAGTCAGAAACCAAGATGGAGACGACCAGAAACCAGGATGGAGACGGTCAGAAACCAAGATGGAGACGACCAGAAACCAGGATGGAGACGGTCAGAAACCAAGATGGAGACGACCAGAAACCAGGATGGAGACGGTCAGAAACCAAGATGGAGACGGTCAGAAACCAAGATGGAGACGGTCAGAAACCAAGATGGAGACGACCAGAAACCAGGATGGAGACGACCAGAAACCAGGATGGAGACGGTCAGAAACCAAGATGGAGACGGTCAGAAACCAAGATGGAGACGGTCAGAAACCAAGATGGAGACGGTCAGAAACCAAGATGGAGACGGTCAGAAACCAGGATGGAGACGGTCAGAAACCAAGATGGAGACGGTCAGAAACCAAGATGGAGACGACCAGAAACCAAGATGGAGACGACCAGAAACCGAGATGGAGACGGTCAGAAACCAAGATGGAGACGACCAGAAACCAGGATGGAGACGGTCAGAAACCAAGATGGAGACGGTCAGAAACCAAGATGGAGACGACCAGAAACCAAGATGGAGACGGTCAGAAACCAAGATGGAGACGACCAGAAACCAGGATGGAGACGGTCAGAAACCAAGATGGAGATGGTCAGAAACCAAGATGGAGACGACCAGAAACCAGGATGGAGACGGTCAGAAACCAAGATGGAGACGGTCAGAAACCAAGATGGAGACGGTCAGAAACCAAGATGGAGACGACCAGAAACCAGGATGGAGACGGTCAGAAACCAAGATAGAGACGGTCAGAAACCAAGATGGAGACGGTCAGAAACCAGGATGGAGACGGTCAGAAACCAAGATGGAGACGGTCAGAAACCAAGATGGAGACGACCAGAAACCAGGATGCAGACGGTCAGAAACCAAGATGGAGACGACCAGAAACCAGGATGGAGACGGTCAGAAACCAAGATGGAGACGACCAGAAACCAGGATGGAGACGACCAGAAACCAAGATGGAGACGGTCAGAAACCAAGATGGAGACGACCAGAAACCAAGATGGAGACGGTCAGAAACCAGGATGGAGACGACCAGAAACCAAGATGGAGACGGTCAGAAACCAAGATGGAGACGACCAGAAACCAGGATGGAGACGGTCAGAAACCAAGATGGAGACGACCAGAAACCAGGATGGAGACGGTCAGAAACCAAATGGAGACAACCAGAAACCAGGATGGAGACGGTCAGAAACCAAGATGGAGACGACCAGAAACCAGGATGGAGACAGTCAGAAACCAAGATGGAGACGACCAGAAACCAGGATGGAGACGGTCAGAAACCAAGATGGAGACGACCAGAAACCAGGATGGAAACGGTCAGAAACCAAGATGGAGACGACCAGAAACCAGGATGGAGACGGTCAGAAACCAAGATGGAGACGGTCAGAAACCAAGATGGAGACGGTCAGAAACCAAGATGGAGACGACCAGAAACCAGGATGGAGACGACCAGAAACCAGGATGGAGACGGTCAGAAACCAAGATGGAGACGGTCAGAAACCAAGATGGAGACGGTCAGAAACCAAGATGGAGACGGTCAGAAACCAGGATGGAGACGGTCAGAAACCAAGATGGAGACGGTCAGAAACCAAGATGGAGACGACCAGAAACCAAGATGGAGACGACCAGAAACCAAGATGGAGACGGTCAGAAACCAAGATGGAGACGACCAGAAACCAGGATGGAGACGGTCAGAAACCAAGATGGAGACGGTCAGAAACCAAGATGGAGACGACCAGAAACCAAGATGGAGACGGTCAGAAACCAAGATGGAGACGACCAGAAACCAGGATGGAGACGGTCAGAAACCAAGATGGAGATGGTCAGAAACCAAGATGGAGACGACCAGAAACCAGGATGGAGACGGTCAGAAACCAAGATGGAGACGGTCAGAAACCAAGATGGAGACGGTCAGAAACCAAGATGGAGACGACCAGAAACCAAGATGGAGACGACCAGAAACCAAGATGGAGACGGTCAGAAACCAAATGGAGACGGTCAGAAACCAATGGAGACGACCAAAACCAAATGGAGACGACCAGAAACCAAGATGGAGACGGTCAGAAACCAAGATGGAGACGGTCAGAAACCAGGATGGAGACGGTCAGAAACCAAGATGGAGACGGTCAGAAACCAAGATGGAGACGACCAGAAACCAGGATGCAGACGGTCAGAAACCAAGATGGAGACGACCAGAAACCAGGATGGAGACGGTCAGAAACCAAGATGGAGACGACCAGAAACCAGGATGGAGACGACCAGAAACCAAGATGGAGACGGTCAGAAACCAAGATGGAGACGACCAGAAACCAGGATGGAGACGGTCAGAAACCAAGATGGAGACGACCAGAAACCAGGAGACACCAAAACCAATGGAGACACCAAAACCAGATGGAGACGACCAAAACCAAGATGGAGACGGCAGAAACCAAGATGGAGACGGTCAGAAACCAAGATGGAGACGGTCAGAAACCAGGATGGAGACGGTCAGAAACCAAGATGGAGACGACCAGAAACCAGGATGGAGACGGTCAGAAACCAAGATGGAAACGACCAGAAACCAGGATGGAGACGGTCAGAAACCAAGATGGAGACGACCAGAAACCAGGATGGAGACGACCAGAAACCAAGATGGAGACGGTCAGAAACCAAGATGGAGACGACCAGAAACCAGGATGGAGACGGTCAGAAACCAAGATGGAGACGACCAGAAACCAAGATGGAGACGACCAGAAACCAAGATGGAGACGACCAGAAACCAAGATGGAGACGACGAAATGCCAAACTTGAGGCTTCAAATGTCCTTCGCAGTCCAAACACCAAGGGGTGATGTCACAGTGACCACGTCCACTTCCAAATTTTAGAAACTATATGAATGTTCTTCATAACGTGGCGTGAGAGCGTGTGAAGTGAGTCTCACCGTTGATGTGATCTGTCTGAATCAGCTCAGCGGCTGCAGTCTGTGTCTGAACCCAGCTGTGATCCAGATGTTAGAATTGATGGGCGAGGAGGCGTCTTGGAAAGTGTTAAATGGAGACGAGGGTGCAGGTATGGATGTTCCTGAGGAACCCCATATAGAGTTAATCATTACATCCCAACCCCTACCCTCATTGATTAGCCCCATCGTGAAGCAGCAGTCGATCCTGCGTTGGATGCAGATTACCGTGGCAGAACAGCCGCCTCAGCCTTTCAAACTGCTTTCAGTTTCTCCGTTTGTGCTGAAGAAATATCGAGCGGCTCGACGGCGCCGCTCGATGTGCGGCGTCGCCGACGCAACGTCAAGATAGCGCTCAGTCTCTCTGAGGTGGCATCAAAGTTCAATTGACTTTTTGTTTTCTTGTTGAACTGTGAGATGAGACTTTGAACTGAGGAAAATAATGAACCGGATTACATAATGTATTGATCTGAGAAGTATAATTACCAGGACGGCTTTAGACTGGATTCATGGCGCTGCTGCTGAGGTTTTCATTTATAGTCCAGCGTCTGATGCATCATCAGCTGATAAAGGTCCAGATCTGAGCAGAACAGCTTGTTTAGGTTCACGTCTATATTCAGGGTGGAAGAAAGTATTGATCCAGTGTTGTGTGATTTCTCCAGAACACGGTACCGACTTTAATTAACCTCTTAAATATCTGACCACCCGCTATTCAATCTGTCAGAGGTACTACTACTACTACTACTACTACTACTACTACTACATCCTGGTCTCATCTGAGACTAGAGAACCTGATGGATCCATCAGTACCAACCAGGTCAGACTACTACTACTACTACTACTACTACTACTACATCCTGGTCTCATCTGAAACTAGAGAACCTGATGGATCCATCAGTACCAACCAGGTCAGACTACTACTACTACTACTACTACTACTACTACTACTACTACATCCTGGTCTCATCTGAGACTAGAGAACCTGATGGATCCATCAGTACCAACCAGGTCAGACTACTACTACTACTACTACTACTACTACTACTACTACATCCTGGTCTCATCTGAAACTAGAGAACCTGATGGATCCATCAGTACCAACCAGGTCAGACTACTACTACTACTACTACTACTACTACTACATCCTAAAACACACATCCTGGTCTCATCTGAAACTAGAGAACCTGATGGATCCATCAGTACCAGCCAGGTCAGACTACTACTACTACTACTACTACTACTACATCCTGGTCTCATCTGAGACTAGAGAACCTGATGGATCCATCAGAACCAACCAGGTCAGATTACTACTACTACTACTACTACTACTACTACTACATCCTGGTCTCATCTGAAACTAGAGAACCTGATGGATCCATCAGTACCAACCAGGTCAGACTAGCTGGTACTGAAGGAGGTTAAATGAGGCTCCAGACTTGACCTCTGACCTCCAGATGTGTGGATGTAAATGGGTTCTCTGGGTCCCCACCAGTCCCCCCTTTACAGACATGCCTTCTTGATGATAGTCCCAGTCAGTATACATTTGTAGTTTTTGTCTAAATTGGTGTATTTGTGGTGTGTACCTTATACTGTTACAGTACATACATACGTACACATCGTTATATGACGAATCGCTCTTGTTGTGATGGGTATGGTGTCAGTACAGTCCTCGTCTATGTGTGTTGAAACAAAGTGCTCAACGCTGGGATGTTCTGGAATAAGATCTTATCTTATCTTATCTTATCTTAAGACGTTGTTGATGAGGACTCATTTTCATCAGCACTGCTGTGTAGGGTGCTGACTAGAGCTGGGCCGGCGTAAAAATGTTCAGACTGGTTTGATATTGACAGCAAACCCCAGACCGGACCGGTGCACCAAAGTTTACCGCGAGGTGTTGGTAGTCCACCTTAAAGGCCGGCCCACCTTCAGACTCGCTGTTGGTCTGTGACTCGCTGACGTCACGCCGCCTGCCTGTAGTAGTACGATAGTCACAGATTTTAATGTATTGACTCGTGTACATACACACGAATTTCACATTTTTTCATGGTGATCAGCACAAAATCAGTTTGTAAGTACTCCATGTAATGGTGAGCCAGGATGTATAGAGAGGGGTGAACGGCGTGTGGGGGGAAGTCTGGGTGGAGGGGCGGGTCTAAAAACACCAGACTCACCTTTCAGACTTCAGCTATTTAAATATGTACTTTGATTAAAGAATCATCATTCTCTCTCTAATATCTGTTCATTATTACAAACAAACAACTGGCTTTATTCAGTAAGTTAATTTACAAGATGATGTTTGAACACATCATGCTAACGTTGTGATTTACTGTCATCCATTCAGCACTTTCACTGAGCAGAGCCTGAACACATCATGCTAACGTTGTGATTTACTGTCATCCATTCAGCACTTTCACTGAGCAGAGCCTGAACACATCATGCTAACGTTGTGATTTACTGTCATCCATTCAGCACTTTCACTGAGCAGAGCCTGAACACATCATGGTGTAACTCCAACACCATGATGGCAGTCTCTAACGGCAGTCGCTCCGCCGTTTCCCCCCAGAACCTGGTAGCTGTTGAACTGAGGAACCTCAGATCTGGTGGATTGGATGCCGGTGTGGTCTCGTTGAGAGTTTTGGGGGTTAGACGTAGAGACTGAATGATCGGCATCGGCCGATGTCTGAGCATATTAAGCCGATTTTCAAGCAGGTGCGTCAGCGGGAGGCCCAGTGTTGTTGCTGTAGACCAGGTGTGACTCCGCCCCCCTTGTGTCAAACTGCCGTCCTACCAGCAGACTTCATCGCTGTATTTAGCGAGTTTTCAGACCAGTCTAGCGACTCTCTCTCAAAAAAGCGACTAGTGACAAATCTAGTGACCTTTTCTGGTGTAGTTGGACACTGACGTGAAAGCAGGTATCGTTCTTCCTCTTCTCGGCGAGCAGCGGGAGTTGCCGGTCTGGCCCAGATCCTGGTCCACAGCAGTCCCTGTAAAATGTAAAATTTCTTTTGTCTTAAATAAATCACCGCACTAAAGTCTGAGTCCTGGACCAGACCGGCCGCTTGACGAGCGGTTTGACCCCCATAATGACCGTTTCATGTCATTAGAAATGTCATTTATATGTATTTATGTTAGACAGAGAAAGATCAAGAAACACGCTCATTTATAATTAACAGTAATGATGCAAAATTAAAATCCTGTACTATGTTCATTCATGGAGCCCTGCAAGTCACTGCACGTTCTACAACACTGCCCTGCACATGTTTCAGAATAAAAGCCTTAACAAATGTCCACACAAACAATGCTTGAAGGGTTTTATTCTGAAATGAAAGCAGGAAGTGTTTCTACAGCTGTCTAGACATGAAACTGTAGTAATGTTGCTGATATGACGTTAATATACAGTCAAGCGACCGCTTTCACTGTGTGTTGCTGCCGATCGGCGAGACCTGGAATCTCCAGAGGAGACGCAGCTGAGACGCACGTCTCACGGACGTGGACGCCAAAATAAAAAACAAGTAACGCAGCCGCCGCGGTCCGGTCCGGCCGCCGCGGTCCGGTCCGGCCGCCTGGTTCCAGGTCTCAGAGGGTCGAGGTCTCGCTGGTAAAGCTCAGAGGGTTAGACGGCAGCTCTTCCTCTCCGTCCAGATTAACCCTCGGCGTTTCCACCACTTTACTCTCTGAGCCTGAACGTTGGCGTCTTTCTCCCTCATTATTTAAAGCTTCCTGACTTCAGCTGAGACATGAAAGCTTTGTCATGATACATTAATCTGCCCTGATTAATATTTCCTCTGAGGGAATAAGTTACAAGGCTTTACTGATTATTTAAATCTTTCTAATTTACATTTCAGATATCGTTCATATTCATGCCTCTGATATCTTCTATCAATCCATATTTTATGAGATAATTGGCTGCGATAAATAACATCTATATAGCCGATGTCATGAATAGCTTTAGTGGTTTTGGGGATAATCTCTGAGAGTCATGAAATGATTCTCAGCCTGCTGTTTGTCTGATACAGCTGGTTCTCAACCTGAGGGTCAAACCCCCACTGTGGGTCACAGCTTGACCCAGAGCGGCCCGCTCATTCTGTCGTATGTGGTTTAGTTTTAAGGGTTTATAAGAAGTAATGACTTTATGGATCAGTTAGACCTTATCTTCTTTTATCCGACGGACTCGGGACCGGTTCAGCTGAGCTGGGCGTTAAAACACTGAAACTTGGTAAAATGCCGTGTTTTTGGGATAGTTTCTGACCCAGATGGAGGCGGCCAAAAACAACATGGGCGAGTGCCAAAAAGCAAGATGTCCAGTTGGCACCGGCGGCGGGGCTCTTCCTGGGGCTTGGCGAGCACCGTGGGGGTGTAGTTACCAAAACTTAGAGGTGCACGACCGCACGAAAACCACGGTGACGTCATTTTCTGGCATGCACACTATTAACAACGTGTTCTAAATATCGATCTATGTCATGTTCATAGATGGTTAACAAACTAGTTATTAACTATTAAAGAGTTGTAATATCTATGTAAAGTGTGCTATATTAATAGTTAATAATTGATTTGTTAAACATCCATACATCCATCTTCAACCTCTTATCCCGTTAGGGGTCTCGGGGGTCTGGACCTGATCCCAGCTGGCGTTGGGTGAAGGTGGGTTCACCTGGACAGGTCTCCAGTCCATCACAGGACACATAGAGACAGACACCGTTCACACCTGCAGGACATTTAGAGTCATCAGTTAACCTGCGTGTCTTTGGACTGAGGGAGGAACCGGAGAACCCGGAGAAAACCCACACTGACACATCAGGACCCAAAACTAGATTGGAACCTGCGACCCTCCAGCTGAGGCGACAGCGTCAACCACTGCACCGTGCAGCCCTTTGTTAAACATCTATAAACATGATATAGATATTTATAACACCATGATAATATATAATAATAATGGGTTTGTTACAGATATCTATGTAATGTTTATAGATCAGTTTTTACAGATTCCATGTTAATCATTAACAGATTGATGTAATGTGTAAAATGGTGCTTGCATGGTGCTCTGATCCTAAATGTCCTAAAGAAGACGTGGAGACGGTTTCCACCATTTTCTGATGTTTAGTTGATTGATGGTGCCGATAACGATCAGATTGATTGATAATGAAGAGGATTGTTGGCTGCAGTGATACTGCTGATGTCTGCTGTGTTCCAGCACCGGAGCAGATGGGTAGTTCCCGTCGTCCCCGGTGTATCCGCTGTTTACTGCACAAATGTAAAAGTGCCTGAATAAAGTCCGTTTAATGTGGCCTGCAGTATCTGAAATACATAAATATGTCAAGTGAAGGAGCCTTAATAGACCTGCTTAGGCTGGTAATTGCAGCAGTATTGTTTCCTTCTGATTAGGACTAAAGCGTTCCCCGAGGACCCGCCATCCTTCAGCTGCTTCATCTGCATTAGCCGCCTCTTCCTGCTTTAATCTGCTCTCCCCTCAGGTATTTAGAATAAATCAATGGGAATACATGATTGTTTAATGATTTTTGGAGGAGCTCTCTTCGACCACAGCTGCATGATTTAGAATGACTAATTCCACTTTTTCCTATTGATCCACGGCTGTGAGGGCCGAAGGACGCTGCGTGTCGACGGGCCTCGCCGGGGCCTCGCCCGGGGCCTCGCCGGGGGCCTCGCCGGGGGGCCTCGCCGGGGCCTCGCCGGGGGCCTCGCCGGGGCCTCGCCGGGGCCTCGCCGGGGGCCTCGCCGGGGGCCTCGCCGGGGCCTCGCCGGGGGCCTCGCCGGGGCCTCGCCGGGGCCCGGGGGCCTCGCCGGGGGCCTCGCCGGGGCCTCGCCGGGGCCTCGCCGGGGGCCTCGCCGGGGCCTCGCCGGGGCCTCGCCGGGGGCCTCGCCGGCCTCACCGGGGGCCTCGCCGAAGATCATCAAACCCCGTCATAAAAGATCCACACATTTTGATTCACCAACAAGATAATTATTGATCCCTTGATTTGTTTTCTGGCACTGAAAGGTCAAAGGTCACAGAGCAACGACCTGCAGCACTTCAACTTTATTGACAAAATTGGTACAAAGAACTAGAGTGATGTTTCATAGAAAATCATCAAAAGAGCATAAATATATATAAAAATATATGATCTATATTCAAAAACACAATAGAAACACTTGAGGAAATAAGTAAAGAAATACATAAAGATTACGGCTCTTTCCATTAATATGTTTAATTACAATCAATCACATTTTATATCGTTCAAAATGTATCTTAAAGACACACATATATGAATATATACATGTATAAATATGTGTATATATGTATGTATATGTGTATATATGTATTTATATGTACGTATGTATATATATTTATATATATATGTATGTGTATATATATGTGTGTGTGTGTATGTCACAGCAGTTTCTTGATTTGGTTTATGAACATAACCAAGAATTGATCTTTTTTTCGTGATGCTCGGTGAGACTTTCAACAGTGTATTTTTTGTGTGTTTTCCTACAAATGTCCAGCAGCACGAGGCAGCCAGGCTTAAAGTTGAATAAATAAATCAGAAAATAGTTCTAATAGTATGAGTGTTTAAAAGACTTTATTGTTTAGCACAGGATCTGACCGTAGAATATGAATAAAATAGTTGTACTGCAGTACATCTCTCTGTAGGAGGACGTTTTACTGCCGTCCTTCAGTCCAAAATGGCGGCGCTGCAGCTCTGCTGCTGAAGGATGCTGATGCTACAACAGAACCACCTTCTGACTGTAACTTCCGATCAATAACCTATCGGATCAATCTCTGATGGTGTTACGGTAAGCTGGATGATACCCGAACATGATGTGTTTAACGCTCGTTAAGACTTCACTTAACGAGGCTGTGGTAAAATAATGAGTTAAAGGAGCAGTCTGAAGGATCTAGTGACATCTACTGGTAAGGTTGCAGACCGGAACCAACGTAAACTTCTCACGTAGACGACATACGGTGGCTGATGTAAAACCACGACAGCTTCTCTCTAGACCACAGTTTGGTTTGTTCCTTCTGGGCTGCTGTAGGTGGTCCACCAGCTGATCCACCAGCTGATCCACCAGCTGGTCCACCAGGTAATCCACCAACTGGTGGTCCACCAGGTAATCCACCAGCTGGTGGTCCACCAGGTAATCCACCAGCTGGTCCACCAGGTAATCCACCAACTGGTGGTCCACCAGGTAATCCACCAGCTGGTGGTCCACCAGGTAATCCACCAACTGGTCCACCAGGTAATCCACCAGCTGTCCACCAGGTAATCCACCAACTGTGGTCCACCAGGTAATCCACCAGCTGCTGGTCCACCAGGTAATCCACCAGCTGCTGGTCCCCAGGTAATCCACCAACTGTCCACCAGGTAATCCACCAGCTGGTCCACCAGGTAATCCACCAGCTGGTCCACCAGGTAATCCACCAACTGTGGTCCACCAGGTAATCCACCAGCTGCTGGTCCACCAGGTAATCCACCAGCTGCTGGTCCACCAGGTAATCCACCAACTGGTGGTCCACCAGGTAATCCACCAGCTGGTGGTCCACCAGGTAATCCACCAGCTGCTGGTCCACCAGGTAATCCACCAACTGGTGGTCCACCAGGTAATCCACCAGCTGGTGGTCCACCAGGTAATCCACCAGCTGGTGGTCCACCAGCTGATCCACCAGCTGGTGGACCAGCTGGTGAGTTGTGTAACACACGGTCTCTCTCTGGTACTGAGCCACTTAAAGGTGAACTCATTATACCTGCAGGCTGATCTCCTGCGTTCGCCGCTGCCTGCCGTTCTGATGGACACCTTAATTACAGTGAAGCTGATTAATTATGTGATTAATTATGTGATTAATTATGGGGCAGCCAGTCACCTCTTTGCCATGACCCCCCCCCCCCATTACACTGAAAGGGAGATCAGTCCAGTATTTAATCCTCTGATCAGCATGTTGGTGGATAAATATGCTGCTTTATGTAAATGTGTGTATATATTGATTTAAGAAGTGATACTAGATGATATTTTATTATAATATAATAGAATTAGATATTTTATTTCAGAAATCATCTGAAATCAGAATTAAATTCATCTTCAGTCCAGATCCTCTGATTGAAGAATTATTGATTTTTGCTTTAATAAAGTTTCGTAAACGGACCAAAAAGTCTGAGTCAGCTGCCAGTTTGTCTCCTTAATGATTTAATTACTATGATATAATTATTATTGACCTGCAGTTACTGATCAGCTACACGATCAACTAACCAACTATTCTATATATAACTATATATATAACTCCTCAAACCGATTAAAGCTTGTTTAATATTCTCTGACTGCAGCTTGTGAAATATGAATAACTGAATATCTCTGAGACATCATCACCACATTTAATAAACCAAACAACTGATCGATTAACGAGAAATAATCCACAGATCAGTCGCTGCAGCCATGATTATTAATAGACATGTGTACATATACTCTACACCGTAGTTTAATAACGTTACATTACATTAATAACAGTAATGCATTTAACATTTAACAAAAATGAACAAGCAACAGACTTTGCTAATCAGTTAATTGTTAAACATTTGAAGGTTTCTGGGTCCCACATTAGAGGATTTCTTGTGTTTTCTTTTCTCAGATTATAGTGAATTTATTTTCTATTATCTAGATAA
The DNA here is from genome assembly GCA_947000775.1 of Pterois miles. Classification (NCBI taxonomy): domain Eukaryota; kingdom Metazoa; phylum Chordata; class Actinopteri; order Perciformes; family Scorpaenidae; genus Pterois; species Pterois miles. Next base: position 870,155 of record CAMQGK010000514.1, on the reverse strand, counting down.
TTTATTGAAAACATTTTCAGCATTTTCTGTCATTCTATAAACCAAACAACTAATCGATTAACATGGAAAATACTCAGTTTAGCTGACAATGAAAACAATCGTTAGTTACAGTCATAAGTATTTATGTGCATTTACTCCATGTACTGACTCTACTGACTCCATGTACTGACTCTACTGACTCTTTTTTTCTTTTTTTTTATTTTTTTTTTTTTTATTTACTCTACTGACTCATCTACTGACTCTACTGACTCCATGTACTACTCTACTGACTCCATGTACTGACTCTACTGACTCATCTACTGACTCTACTGACTCCATGTACTGACTCTACTGACTCCATGTACTGACTCTACTGACTCCATGTACTTTTACTGACTCTACTGACTCATCTACTGACTCTACTGACTCCATTTTGACTCCATGTACTGACTCTACTGACTCATCTACTGACTCTACTGACTCCATGTACTGACTCTACTGACTCATCTACTGACTCTACTGACTCCTTGTACTGACTCCATGTACTCTCTACTGACTCCATGTACTGACTCTACTGACTCATCTACTGACTCTACTGACTCCATTTGACTCTACTGACTCCATGTACTGACTTCTACTGACTCTTACTGACTCCATGTACTGACTCTACTGACTCATCTACTACTCTACTGACTCCATGTACTGACTCTCTCCCCATGTACTGACTCTACTACTCATCTACTGACTCTACTGACTCCATTACTACTCTACTGACTCCATGTACTACTCTACTGACTCATCTACTACTCTACTGACTCCATGTACTGACTCTCGACTCCATGTACTGACTCTACTGACTCATCTACTGACTCTACTGACTCCTTGTACTGACTCCATGTACTGACTCTACTGACTCCATGTACTGACTCTACTGACTCATCTACTGACTCTACTGACTCCTTGTACTGACTCCATGTACTGACTCTACTGACTCCATGTACTGACTCTACTGACTCCTTGTACTGACTCCATGTACTGACTCTACTGACTCATCTACTGACTCTACTGACTCCTTGTACTGACTCCATGTACTGACTCTACTGACTCATCTACCTCCTGGTCCATTAATAGAGTTGGTGATCAACAGAAAATTATTAAGGAGCAAATTTTAATAATCAATTAATTGTTGGACAATTAGACAATGACAATGATGGTTTCTGGGTCTCAGATGAGTGTTTTCTACATGTCCTTGTCTCATATTTATTTATTTACCGGTATTTTTTTTATTTATTTACGATTACAGTATTTTCATGTATTTATTTATATTTATATTTAGGTGTTTATTTATTTACATTTATATTTATACTTTTGGACTCTCAGACAACTTTGACTACTTGAACAAAACATTTTTCAATATTCTCTCCTGTTTTATTGATTAAAATAATAATTGATCGGATAAATTGATAATAAAAATATTTGCAGCTGTTTTTTTATCACTTTAGAGTTCCTTGTAATAGAATATAATGTAAAGTCATAATAAAAAAGTACTATTGAATCATTAATATATTAGTATTGAATCATTTTAAACAATCACATCTGTCTATAACATATTTATTCATCTATTTGTGCAGTGTGACTTTATTAAGAAGTCCCCCCATCTGTTTACCCACAATGCCCCGAGGTCAGTGTTTAACCTCGGCGTGTTATTTTCACTGTGTGACGCTGGCATTTCCCCACATATGTGAGCTCCTGAACTCATCTCAGATGATGATTTCTGTCCGAGCTGACGGAGCTGGGCCTCCTCCTCCTCGTTACACTTATTGGACTTTAATCAAAATGACCTGGTAATTGGTGTCTTTGATTGGATTAGTTGGAATAAAATCAAGCCGTCCCCTCCCCTTTAAAAGGATTACGGCGGGTTAAAAAACAGTGTTCATGCTGAGCAGCGGCGAATGCAAATGTAATCTGGTAGAGGAGGAAAAAAATGGACTTGTTGGGAATGCAAATGGGCCCGTCCCCGTTTTATGCTAATAATAGAAGAGCAAAACATTTCAATGTATTCCTGTCTTGTTACAGTCGGGCTAAAAGCTTCTAAATCCCTCCCATTTACCAAATTAAACTAATTTCAAGTGCTTCCAAAAGGCACATCTGTAGGCTGACGCTGGTCCCTCGGCCTTTGAGAAGGAAAGCATTCAACATCCCATTGATCCTTGAATAGTCATGCCTGTCAGGGAGCCATATCAACCATTATCATTCTAATTTTACTGCCTTTCTTGCTCCCTAATCTAATTTGCAATGATGCCGGAGCATTTCGCGAGGCCACTGCACTTTCTTCAGAATTTCAACAAGGGCATTAAAGCTGCCCAATTTCCATTAATGAAGTGCACATTTAATTAAGGCGGGTCGCAGCAGAGCTGCAGAGGAAGACATGCTGGACGGGTTGAGACGAGGTGTGAAAGGACACCTGAGGAGGACAGGTGTCCGCCGACCTTAAAATGATATCTGTAGTTGTCTTCATTAGGCGAGGAGTAAAAAAGACTATTTTTAAACTATACATAAATATGAATATAGATATACTCTATATGAACACAGTCTCACAGCAGATTGTGAAATAAATAAATTTAATCTATTTGATTCATATTCGTAGACATAAACTTCTTTTTTTTTTTTAACTTTCAACTACGTATTTTTTGTGCGTTTTCCTACGAATGTTCATCAACATGTGACACACGTGTCTATTTCCTCTCCAGTCTTTTCAAAATAAAACTACTTATTCAGGTTTAGGTAAAGATGGAACTGGAAGCGTGTGACTGGAAACGTGTGACTGGAAACGTTGGTTGCAGCTCTGCTCCAAGTGCTCCAGTCCTGTTGTGCTCTTTATCTTTTGCTGAGGTGTTTTTGTAGCGAAGCGTCTACGATGTGATCGTCGTCTACGATGTGATCGTCGTCTACGATGTGATCGTCGTCTCGATGTGATCGTCGTCTACGATGTGATCGTCGTCTACGATGTGATCGCCGTCTACGATGTGATTGCCGTCTTGATGTGATGGCGTCTCGATGTGATCGCCGTCTCGATGTGATCGCCGTCTACGATGTGATCGCCGTCTACGATGTGATCGCCGTCTCGATGTGATCGCCGTCTTGATGTGATGGCGTCTCGATGTGATCGCCGTCTCGATGTGATCGCCGTCTACGATGTGATCGCCGTCTCGATGTGATCGCCGTCTACGATGTGATCGTCGTCTACGATGTGATCGCCGTCTACGATGTGATCGTCGTCTACGATGTGATTGCCGTCTCGATGTGATCGTCGTCTACGATGTGATCGCCGTCTACGATGTGATTGCCGTCTCGATGTGATCGCCGTCTACGATGTGATCGCCGTCTACGATGTGATTGCCGTCTACGATGTGATCGCCGTCTCGATGTGATTGTCGTCTCGATGTGATCGTCGTCTCGATGTGATCGCCGTCTCGATGTGATCGTCGTCTACGATGTGATCGTCGTCTACGATGTGATCGCCGTCTACGATGTGATCGTCGTCTACGATGTGATCGTCGTCTACGATGTAATGGCGTCTTGATGTGATGGCGTCTCGATGTGATCGCCGTCTCGATGTGATCGTCGTCTACGATGTGATCGCCGTCTCGATGTGATCGTCGTCTACGATGTAATGGCGTCTTGATGTGATCGCCGTCTCGATGTGATCGCCGTCTCGATGTGATCGTCGTCTACGATGTGATCGCCGTCTCGATGTGATCGTCGTCTACGATGTGATCGCCGTCTCGATGTGATCGTCGTCTACGATGTAATGGCGTCTTGATGTGATGGCGTCTCGATGTGATCGCCGTCTCGATGTGATCGTCGTCTACGATGTGATCGTCGTCTACGATGTGATCGTCGTCTACGATGTGATCGCCGTCTACGATGTGATCGTCGTCTACGATGTTCAGGAAGATAAATCTGCAGAAAAGAACTCAACGCTGCTGAGTTTTGTGTTTTCGTGCTAATGTTTTATGTTAATATTTTCAGTGAAAGCTGATATTTGTTTTGCGTTTCAGCTGCAGATAAAGTCTAAATGTGGATTATTATTTCCACATATCTAAAGAAAAGGAAACAGTTTTTAAATCGTTCTTCGTAAAGTGCTTTTATTCAGTCGGCGGCTGGACGTGACTTCCTGCTCTTTGTGAGCAGCGCTGTGACTTGTATGCTGAACTGGTGGAAGCAGACTAGAATGAGAAAACACGCCGTCTTTACCAGGGTGGCCTGGGGGGGTCTTTGTGATCCAGATGGGGGGTATTAGTGATCCTCAGAATGAGTGGTGGTCTCTGGGGTGGAACAGCGAGGGACAATGATCTCCGCCGTGAAAAGGCAAAGTTATAAATTCATCTATTTGCTCTCCGCTGACCTCGGCTCTCAGCCGGCTCGCCGCTCTCACCCACAATGCATCAGCCTGTCACAATATTGAGGGAAATGTGAAAGAGGAAGAATGACTACCAGATGCTTTATTGTCTTTGTAATTTCCACATAATTAGCCGGGAAGAAAAGTCCCCGCTCTGGTTTAATCACGCTGAATGAACTTGAGGATTCGCCATTCTGCCCGACGGGTGGAGGGGGGGGGGGCTCACTCGGCCCAAACCCGAGTTTAACTGTGCGTGACTGTGCTGCTGACTGCTGATGTAGTTGAACAGATTAAGAGAATCAATCTGTTAACACCTCCCAGCATCGCGGCGGCCGGCTGATTTAATGGGGCCACTCAGCCTGAGAGCAGCGCCGCCGTGTCATTAGTTAAAACTCGTACCGACGCAGCACCATCAAACCCACATTAGTCTGTTGATGATGTTTAATTTGCTTTTGATAAGCCACCTCAGTGTTGTCCTCAGCTGATCAGTCTAATAGTTACTAATTACAAAGATATTACTAATGAATTAAAAAGACATTTACCTCCACGACTAAAACTCCTAATTAAGGAAATGAACAGCATCCCGATAGATCGACTGCAGCGATGACTGGATCAGTTATCATTTAATAACGGGTCATTTTATTTAACACAGGTTTTAATATCACATTCAGAGGAAAAGGCCAGAAGAATAAAGCTGCAGATCTCATTAGAAATTACATTTTCATGTATTTTTATGATAAATAAACAGTAGGAGAGGGAGATTATTTTTATTTTATGGTTTATATATAGATGTTTTAACACCAGAATCCATGTATCTGCTTCATCTAAGTCTGTGTGGAGGTAGAAGGAAGTTAGCTCTTTTATTGTGGTAGTAATGTGACATCATATCCGTGTGTGTGTGTGTGTGTGTGTGTGTGTGTGTGTGTGTGTGTGTGTGTGTGTGTGTGTGTGTGTGTGTGTGTGTGTGGGGTAACAGACCTGACGAAGCATCAGTTCAGACTGTTTACTGATCAGCATCATGATGGAGTTATTTCAGCATCATTCTGATCTGATTATTGATAATAAATCACAGCTCAGTGTGTTTATCCTGGGTTCATACCTCAGTAGTGATCAGTCAGTGTGATGGTTCTGGATGTGAGTCCAGCTCACCGCTGGGTGACGGTATGAACCCAGACAGGACGGAGTTGGGTTTTCTGACATATCTGGACTTCAACAACATGGACAGAGCAGCTACAGTGGTTTCTGGATTTTTCGCACTATAAGGCGCATTAAGTGAATCAAAACGGTCAGATAAGTCAAACTTTATTCAGTTCAGTTAATAACTCAATAACTTCAATAACTCAACATTTTTCAGTTGTAACACATGAAACAGAAAACAACACACTGATTTTTCAGTTTGTTCCTCGTCCACAGACCCGTCACATCCTTCATCATCAGTGTCTGAGTTAAACAGCTGGGCGATTTTAAGTGCGCCTTATAGTGCGAAAGATATGGTACTTCTTCTATGGTTGATGGAGGACACGTTGTTAGTAACCATGGAGACGAGCTCCTCCTCCTCTCCGGAGTGTCTATAATGAACCGATGATGCCAGCGGTCCAACTACTGCGAGCTAAGTGAGGTGAAACTTGGCTGTTGAACGCAGCACACCGTGTAGCTGCCATTGTGTCTCGGACTCGTTGGTGTGGCCCGAAGCCTCTCTGAGCGCCGTGACGGTCCACTTGAGCAGAAGAGCAGCCACTCATCCTCCTCATCCTCTTCATCATCTCGTACCATCACTGCCGCCGCCACAAAGGACGCCGCAGGAAACGAGGACAGAAAAGCAGCTTCAGATCTGAAGACCAGTTAAAGCCACTGCAGCTGGAGGCGCTCAGCTCTCCATCCCCCCTCAGAGACCCAGTGAAAGGCAGCGGTGGATGAATGGGCCACTTTATTACAGCGGGCCATGTGCAGTTAAACAGCAGCACCAGGCCCATTCTGCAGCCTTCAGCCTTTATTAACAGGACCGGGGGGGGGGGGCTTGTAAAACTGTTCTGTTCTGGGGGGATCTGGACTGTGGGTGGGCTGGTCGTCCCCTCCCCCGCCCCCTCTGACGGGTTCTTCCCACCATGGTTCTGGGCCTGACCTCAGCTTCACGCCCGCTAACTCATCACTTAAACCCTCCGTCATAAAAGAGGCCGTATATCCCTCAGGCGGCGGCGGTAAGTGGCGGTATCTGTCTCGTATACCGCGACGTGGAGGACGGTGGGCTGTCAGCCTCCCGCTGTCAGAGAACACGCCGTTTAACACGGCATGAAATCAGCCACAAAGAGGCCGCCGGCGGGGAGCAGAACAACAAGATGTCTGCCCTGCCCCCTGCAGTGAGGAGCTAATCAGGAGGTGAAGCTGATCAATCAGACACGAGGAGGAGGAGGGAGGCTTATGATGATTGGTTGAAGCTGAGCAGCCAATCAGTGACTTCACTCACTGCTGATTCAATGGCTGAATCACCCGAAAAACGGTACAGCTGCTCCCTCTGAGGAAGTCATCCCCAACACCTGGAGACTAGCTGGAGACACCTGGAGACACCTGAAGACACCTGGAGACAGCTGGAGACACCTGGAGACACCTGGAGACTAGCTGGAGACACCTGGAGACTAGCTGGAGACACCTGGAGACACCTGGAGACACCTGGAGACTAGCTGGAGACACCTGGAGACACCTGGAGACTAGCTGGAGACACCTGGAGACTAGCTGGAGACACCTGGAGACACCTGGAGACACCTGGAGACACCTGGAGACTAGCTGGAGACACCTGGAGACACCTGGAGACTAGCTGGAGACACCTGGAGACTAGCTGGAGACACCTGGAGACTAGCTGGAGACACCTGGAGACACCTGGAGACTAGCTGGAGACACCTGGAGACACCTGGAGACTAGCTGGAGACACCTGGAGAGTAACTGGAGACACCTGGAGACTAGCTGGAGACACCTGGAGACTAGCTGGAGACACCTGGAGACTAACTGGAGACACCTGGAGACTAACTGGAGACACCTGGAGACACCTGGAGACTAGCTGGAGACACCTGGAGACTAGCTGAAGGAGGCCAAGTAATGCTCAGAGCTGACGCTAAATGTTGTCAAAGAAAAACTGGCATGACCATTTTAAAGGAGTCCCATGAGCTCTGACCGAAAACTTTACAAAGCAAATCTGAAAAATGTCTGAAAATGTAAAAAAAAAAAAAAAAAAAGTACCAAAAATGTCTGAAAATGTCCAAAAAAGTCAAAAAATGTCCCAAAAATGTTTGAAAATTGTCCCAAAAAGTCAGAAAAAGAGTCTGAAAATGTTTGATAAAGGCAGAAGAAAAGTCTGATAGTGGCATCACATGAAACGAGAAAACCTTTCTGAAAAAAATGTCTGAATAAAGTCTGAAAATTGTACAAAAATGTCTCAAAAATATTTTTGAAGAAGTCAGAAAAATGTCCCAAAAAATCTGAATAATGATCATAAAAAGTTCAAAAAATGTCCAAAAGAAAGTCCAAAGAAAAGTCTGATCCTACTACTACTACTACTACTACTACTACTAGTAGTACACCTACTACTACTACTACTACTACTACTACTACTACTAGTAGTACACCTACTACTACTACTACTAGTCCTACTACTACTACTACTACTACTAGTCCTACTACTACTACTACATCCTGGTGTCAGAGAACCTGATGGATCCATCACTACTACTAATACTACTACTACTACTACCACTACTATATATATGTGTGTGTGTGTGTGTGTGTGTGTGTGTGTGTGTGTGTGTGTGTGTGTGTGTGTGTGTGTGTGTGTGTGCAGAGACCTCAGAGATGCAGAGTGACAGCTGGATTGTGGGAGGTCTGACTGGACAGAAATAAAGGGGAGGATGTGATGTGTGGAGCAGCTAAAGGAGAGCGTGGAGTGTGGGCTGGGGGGCTGGGGGTCTGGGGGTCTGGGGGCTGGGGGTCTGGGGGTCTGGGGTCGGGGGCTGGGGGTCTGGGGGTCTGGGGTCTGGGGTCTGGGGTCTGGGGGGCTGGGGGTCTGGGGGCTGGGGGTCTGGGGGCTGGGGGTCTGGGGGCTGGGGGGTTTAGATGGGTGTGTTTATGTCGGGGGGGTGGACTGTGTAAAGCCAATGAATAAATCAGTGGTTAGTAACAGTATTTGAATAACAGCAGGAGGAGGAGCAGCGCTGCAGCTGCATCACTGAAGAGACAATAGGCCGTCAACAGATGGAGCAGAGTTAGAGGAAGTCAGCGCTTCAGTTAAGAGGCTGACAGACGGCTGCTGTGATCTCTCAGCCTGTCCTCCACTCAGTGTCCCACTTTGTCTGCTCATTTCACAGGGGAGTGTCCCAACCTTCACGTCCGCCGTCCCAGCGCCGTCCTAACATTGTCCCAGCGCCGTCCCAACTCCGTCCCAGCGCCGTCCTAACATTGTCCCAGCGCCGTCCTAACATTGTCCCAGCGCCGTCCTAAAATTGTCCCAGCGCCGTCCTAACATTGTCCCAGCGCCGTCCCAGCGCCGTCCCAACATTGTCCCAGCGCTGTCCTAACATTGTCCCAGCGCCGTCCTAACATTGTCCCAGCGCCGTCCTAACATTGTCCCAGTGCCGTCCCAACTCCGTCCCAGCGCCGTCCCAACTCCGTCCCAGCGCCGTCCCAACTCCGTCCCAGCGCCGTCCTAACATTGTCCCAGTGCCGTCCCAACTCCGTCCCAGCACCGTCCTAACATTGTCCCAGCGTCGTCCCAGCTCCGTCCCAACTCCGTCCCAGCGCCGTCCCAACTCCGTCCCAACTCCGTCCCAGCACCGTCCCAACTTCGTCCCAACTCCGTCCCAGCACCGTCCTAACATTGTCCCAGCGCCGTCCCAACTCCGTCCCAGCGTCGTCCCAGCTCCGTCCCAACTCCGTCCCAGCGCCGTCCCAACTCCGTCCCAACTCCGTCCCAGCACCGTCCCAACTTCGTCCCAACTCCGTCCCAGCGCCGTCCTAACATTGTCCCAGCGCCGTCCCAACTCCGTCCCAGCGCCGTCCCAACTCCGTCCCAATTCCATGCACTTTTCTCAAGCGGTTTTCATATGTTATAGCTGAGCTTGACTATACTGATTTACCGGATGCTGTTGACTAGTAGACTAGAACTCAACTAAAGTAGACTAGCACTCAACTAAAGTAGACTAGAACTCAACTAAAGTAGACTAGCACTCAACTAAAGTAGACTAGACCTCAACTAAAGTAGACTAGCCACACCAAAACTAACCTCAACTAAAGTAGACTAGAACTCAACTAGAACTCAACTAAAGTAGACTAGAACTCAACTAAAGTAGACTAGCACTCAACTAAAGTAGACTAGAACTCAACTAAAGTAGACTAGAACTCAACTAAAGTAGACTAGCACTCAACTAAAGTAGACTAGAACTCAACTGAAGTAGACTAGCACTCAACTAAAGTAGACTAGAACTCAACTAAAGTAGACTAGAACTCAACTAAAGTAGACTAGAACTCAACTAAAGTAGACTAGCACTCAACTAAAGTAGACTAGAACAGCTGCAGTTAAGACCAGTCAGAATTAAGTTGCAGATAGCCGCCATGTGAATTACAAGGAATCCATCAGTACCAACCAGGTCAGACTACTACTAATGCTACTACTACTACTACTACTACTACTACTACATACTGGTCTCATCTGAAACTAGAGAACCTGATGGATCCATCAGTACCAACCAGGTCAGACTACTACTAATACTACTACTACTACTACTACTACTACTACTACATACTGGTCTCATCTGAAACTAGAGAACCTGATGGATCCATCAGTACCAACCAGGTCAGACTACTACTAATGCTACTTACTACTACTACTACTACTACTACTACTACATACTGGTCTCATCTGAAACTAGAGAACCTGATGGATCCATCAGTACCAACCAGGTCAGACTACTACTACTACTACTACTACTACTACATCCTGTCTCATCTAAACTAAGAACCTGATGGATCCATCAGTACCAACCAGGTCAGACTACTACTACTACTACTACTACTACTACATCCTGGTCTCATCTGAAACTAGAGAACCTGATGGATCCATCAGTACCAACCAGGTCAGACTACTACTACTACTACTACTACTACTACTACTACATCCTGGTCTCATCTGAAACTAGAGAACCTGATGGATCCATCAATATCAACCAGGTCAGACTACTACTACTACTACTACTACTACTACTACTACTACATCCTGGTCTCATCTGAAACTAGAGAACCTGATGGATCCATCAGTACCAACCAGGTCAGACTACTACTACTACTACTACTACTACTACTACTACTACATCCTGGTCTCATCTGAAACTAGAGAACCTGATGGATCCATCAGTACCAACCAGGTCAGACTAGCTGGTAGTGACTCCAGACTTGACCTCTGACCTCCAGATGTGTGAATGTAAATGGGTTCTCTGGGTCCCCACCAGTCTCCCCTCTCTCCCAGTCAGTTTGGGGAATCTCACAGAATCTCTGGTGATGAAACATGACTGCAGTGTAGACAAACATGGCCGACGATGGGCAGGAAGAATTGGTGATGTTAGTTTTTACTTTGTACTGGTGAAATGTGGATGGATGAAGTCATGGAGACACGTTAGATAAACAAGCTTATCTCCATGTTTAGCATTAGCTCATACATTAGCCACAGCCACCAGGACGGTAGTGGTCCGTCTGCCATTGTTCAGAACAGTGTGTTTCTGGTCATGGTTGCATGTAAGAAGGTAATCCCACTGCTTGGGGTACCCCAGGGTTCTATCCTCGGCCCTCTGATGTTTCTGATATTACACTTAAACTACTGACAGACTTAAGTTCATTGCCAAACTTTTCACTTACGGATAATAAGCATTGAGTTTTTGTGTATAAAAATAAACATAGCAGAAAAATTAAAATAAAAGTACTGCAACTGTTAGAAGAGAAAGATGTCCAGTAAAAGTACTACTACTGCTATTACTACTACTATAAAGGTGAAGCAGCTGTACAGGTGACAGTGTGAAGTATAAAGAACATCACTAAGAACCTCACAATCACAACGGATGAGCTCAGTAAACTCTCACATGTTGGTGTTTCTTGTGCACGCTCACGCTGACTGATGGGCTTTTACATTCCCTCGGTAAAGTCCTGCAGGCGGTCTGAATGACCCCGATAGAAACTGAATTCTCTCTCAGTATTAAGCAGTAATTGAAGATCATATTTATTTTGCTATTGGTAGAGGAGTGAGCGTTGCTAGCATTAGCTGTGCATTATGTGGTCTGATTAGCTTTCTATTGGCCGGCCTCTTGCTGTCTGAGTCTGGGGACGCCGAGGACATCTGAGTTAATGGCTCCCTGTACGTTTGGCTGCTCCTCCCATCCTGGATAATGATATTTCCTGGTTGGGATGAGGGCCTCCTCTTGGCTGTGAAGGTTGAAAATGAAGCGTGTTGTCGGGAGGACGAGCCTCCTCTTTGCTCCTCAGTTAGCGATTGTCTTTGGGGATGAGTTATTGTTAAGTGAATTAGCCAGGATGCATGCTGGGACGTCCTGATTTGGAGCTTTGTGGAATCTCATTAAAAGCAGCTTTGTTACGGTGCAGTAATGACATGCTGGAGGCCCGGCTCGGCCACAGGTCCGCTCATAATGGGCCTGATTCATGGATCTTTGATTGCCATGTAGAATTGGATTAAAGGATCATCCTGGCTCTTAAAGAGTGCTTGGAAACAAACGGCTCGCCGTGGACTGTTGCACGGTTGTGACTGCTTTGCATACATCAGCTCAGCGGACAAGGAGAGGTGAAAGTCAATTAAACATGAACGCTTCTCTGGCATTAAAGAGAGGAGATCATATCGGCTGTGTCACTGATCAGCGCTCAGTTTACAGGCCGATTCCTTCATGCTGACCTCCGTCATTCAGCTGGTTCCATTTCTTTCCATCCTTTCCCGCCTCCAGGGACGACACAGCACATGTGCTCAAATGTGGCGGAGTGGCGGGGTCGTCTTTAAGAGGAGACCCCTCCCCAGGGTCGCCCCGAGACACAGATGGGTCATCACATGACCCTCCGCACCTTCCAATTTGAGAGCGATATATTCATTACCCATCATCCCCGCACACCTGATTAAAGATCAGGCGTCCATGACTGTCGGCCCCCTCTCACGTGACATCTCCCTGACGCCCCCCCCGAGCCGGCGCAGCGGGCCTCGCGCCGAGGTGATCATGTGACGGAGGTTATTAATGGCTGCAGTCTCTCCACCACTTGACATGTTGCTCCAGCTGTCAGTCTGCGGCGGTGGCCGTACGAGTCTGGGGCTGGGAGAGTGCCAGTGGCGGGCTGACCCATCCGTCACTGTCAGCGGCCGCCCAGTGATGAATGGTTCAGGGATACGCGGCGAGGACGGAGGGGAGAGGTGCGAGCAGGGCGTGTGCTCGCCGTGTGTTGGAGGACGACTAATGATGAATTGAGAGGGAATCCAGATTGGTGGCGTGCAGTAAACAGGAGCATCAGGGGTTAATGTGGTCGCTACAGTACCTGACATTCAGGTGTTCGCCACATACCAGAGCCAGAGACGAGCGTCGGGGTGGCGTGTCCCCCGTGACTTCCTGTCTGCTGGATATTACCGTCATATGATCCACGTTGAAACAGCTGCTCGCTGTACTTCCTGTCACACTAGACAGGGATTATTTTCAGCAGCGGATTAACACACATTAAGTGTGTATGTAGCTTGTTGCATCACAGCTTCTGCTCATCTTCCTCATCCTTCATCCTCTCACCTGTTCTCACAACTTATGTTAATAACTAGGAAAGTCACCATTTCCACCATTTTGGATTGAAAGACGCCAGTAAAATGTCCTCCTACAGAGAGATGTACTACAGTAGAACTACATTATTTCTATTCTGTTGTCATATTCTGCTGAAATGACCAACAAAATATCAGAAATATACAGTGAGAAGCGTGTTTGAGAGTTTCATCTCTGCTTCTAAAGAGTTTCTCACCTGTTGACAGCCATCACTTCCTGTCTCATCCATCAGGTCTCTCCTGTCACAGACACAAAGAGCCTCCGCTAATGTAATACTATCACAAAATTAAGCTTTAAGTCAGTTAGCAACAGCTAACAGCTATCAACTTCTCAGCTAACAGCTCCACAGCTATCAGCTAACAGCTCCACAGCTACCAGCTAACAGCTCCACAGCTAACAGATAACAGCTCCACAGCTATCAGCTAACAGCTCCACAGCTATCAGCTAACAGCTCCACAGCTAACAGATAACAGCTCCACAGCTAACAGCTAACAGCTCCACAGCTACCAGCTAACAGCTCCACAGCTAACAGATAACAGCTCCACAGCTATACAGCTAACAGCTCCACAGCTATCAGCTAACAGCTCCACAGCTATCAGCTAACAGCTCCACAGCTATCAGCTAACAGCTCCACAGCTAACAGCTAACAGCTCCACAGCTAACAGCTAACAGCTCCACAGCTACCAGCTAACAGCTCCACAGCTAACAGCTAACAGCTCCACAGCTAACAGCTAACAGCTCCACAGCTATCAGCTAACAGCTCCACAGCTAACAGATAACAGCTCCACAGCTAACAGCTAACAGCTCCACAGCTACCAGCTAACAGCTCCACAGCTAACAGATAACAGCTCCACAGCTACCAGCTAACAGCTAACAGCTCCACAGCTAACAGCTAACAGCTCCACAGCTATCAGCTAACAGCTCCACAGCTATCAGCTAACAGCTCCACAGCTAACAGATAACAGCTCCACAGCTAACAGCTAACAGCTCCACAGCTACCAGCTAACAGCTCCACAGCTAACAGCTAACAGCTCCACAGCTAACAGCTAACAGCTCCACAGCTATCAGCTAACAGCTCCACAGCTAACAGCTAACAGCTCCACAGCTACCAGCTAACAGATAACAGCTCCACAGCTAACAGCTAACAGCTCCACAGCTAACAGCTAACAGCTCCACAGCTATCAGCTAACAGCTCCACAGCTACCAGCTAACAGCTCCACAGCTACCAGCTAACAGCTCCACAGCTACCAGCTAACAGCTCCACAGCTAACAGCTACTCTCCACCCTCTCCATCCCCTCCAACCCCTCCACCCTCTCTATCCTCTCCATCCTCTCCATCCTCTCCATCCCCTCCAACCCCTCCACCCTCTCTATCCTCTCCAACCCCTCCATCCCCTCTAACCCCTCCATCCTCTCCATCCCCTCCATCCCCTCCAACCCCTCCACCCTCTCTATCCTCTCCATCCCCTCCATCCCCTCCAACCCCTCCACCCTCTCCATCCCCTCCATCCCCTCCAACCCCTCCACCCTCTCTATCCTCTCCATCCTCTCCATCCCCTCCATCCCCTCCAACCCCTCCACCCTCTCTATCCTCTCCAACCCCTCCAACCCCTCCACCTTCTCCATCCTCTCCATCCCCTCCATCCCCTCCATCCCCTCCACCCTCTCTATCCTCTCCATCCCCTCCAACCCCTCCACCCTCTCTATCCCCTCCATCCCCTCCATCCCCTCCAACCCTCTCCACCCTCTCCATCCCCTCCATCCCCTCCAACCCCTCCACCCTCTCTATCCTCTCCATCCCCTCCATCCCCTCCAACCCCTCCACCCTCTCCATCCCCTCCATCCCCTCCAACCCCTCCACCCTCTCTATCCTCTCCATCCTCTCCATCCCCTCCATCCCCTCCAACCCCTCCACCCTCTCCATCCTCTCCATCCCCTCCATCCTCTCCATCCCCTCCAACCCCTCCATCCCCTCCATCCCCTCCAACCCCTCCATCCTCTCCATCCCCTCCATCCCCTCCAACCCCTCCACCCTCTCTATCCTCTCCATCCCCTCCAACCCCTCCACCCTCTCCATCCCCTCCGTCCCCTCCACCCCCTCCATCTCAGAGGCGACCCAGTGGTTGGAGCTTCTTCTTTTAAAGCTGTGAATGCTTCCATAGCTCATTGTGTGGCCATTGTCTCACTGATGGATTTAATGAAGCTGGGCTTAATCAGGGCAGGTGATATTTAATGTTTGGGATGAGGGAGCAGGGGAGTGGTCTCACTCTCAGATTAATGCACCCAACTGACAGAGGTTGAAAAATAAATTTCAGCCGTTTGCCTCCTGGCCTCTCGTCTGCTCGCTTCATCTTTTCCACATCACGGGTCCTCGCTCGGCCCTCGCTCTCTCTGCGGCGTGATGACTTATTTAGGATTTTACTGCTGGAGGACGTCCGCCTCGGAGATATATCTATATATAGACAGCAGCAGCGGCGGGACGTGTCACTGATAAATGTCCATAAATCAGGTTGATCATCGTATTTAGGTTTCCGTCAGCGTCAGTCACGCTGATGTTTGATTTGACAGATTACTATCAAACCACTGTGGCAGGAACCACGAAGATGCAGCTGCTATACTGTATTAACTCACCTGAAGGTATCTACAGTGATAGAGGAAGTATTCTCCTTCTTTACTTCAGTAAAAGTAGCAATACTACTCTGAAAACCAGTCAGGATAAGTAATAAGTACTGTAAGTATGTGCAGTATTTTGTCTGGTTGTACCATTGAAACAGGACACAGGAGTAGAACAGATCAACTACGTCACTGCCAAAGATCGGAGATCAATAAGAGTCAACGGCACAGCTGATAACTCATTATTCAATAAAAAGCTTTTATTTTCAAATACAGTTTTAAATTTTAGGAATTCATTAATGTATTTTTAAATGATGAATTTACTGTTTTACTAATATTTAATTTGTAAATTATTTTTATAATTCTTCTTTTAGCTCATTAAAATGTCAAATCATTAATTACTTTGTAATTTGGTCCATTTTTTCATAGTTTATTTATTTCATCAGAATCTAAAATTGTATTTGAAAATAAAAGATTTTTATTGAATAAAGAGTTAATAATGAATAAAAAGCTTCATCAATATTTATGAGTCTTTATGTGAAGCTCTGCTGCTGAGGGTCCTGAGGATCCTGAGGGTCTGAGGGTCCTGAGGATCGGAGTGTCCAGAGGGTCCTGAGGATCCTGAGGGTCCTGAGGGTCCTGAGGATCTGAGGGTCCTGAGGATCGGAGTGTCCAGAGGGTCCTGAGGATCCTGAGGGTCTGAGGGTCCTGAGGATCTGAGGGTCCTGAGGGTCCAGAGGGTCTGAGGGTCCAGAGGGTCTGAGGGTTTGCCTGACACAGCCCTTCACGGCTGGTTTTTGCCTGAAAGGTAAAATGGAGAACTTTGAGGAATTTTGAGTCTACAGTGTATACTGTATATATGGACCTGGAGGGGTCTGGAGGGGTCTGGAGGGGTCTGGAGGGGGTGTTCCTGGTCCCATCAGTTTCATGCGTGCTTGTGATTGTTATTTGGTAGAACATTAACACTGTAATAGGGCATCTGTCGGGGGCCAGCAGGAGGCCTGGTGTGGTCCTCCTGAACCCGGATCACTTCATTAATGAACCTGAAGCTCAGGTCTGCTGCTGCTGTGGTGTATTCTGGGAGCAGGACTCGACCCGCCGCCTCTCTGACCTGCTTTACATCAACCTCTCAACAAATTAGCGTTCCATGTAAATCAGGAGCGCCCGTCGGGGCGTTCATTATCAGCCCTGTAACAGGAAGAGGCGTGTCACCCGAACAGCTTCTAATCAGCAGAATAATTCACGTCATGAATATGTTTCAGCATCATGGGAGCAGGAAGTCGGCGCCGCGGCCGTCTGACCGCGAGCGCTGGTGAAATACGGTGTGTCAGCTGATTATATGCCCATAGAAATAATGGCTGAATGAGAAATGATCATTAAATCATCGCTGGCTCTTTGTTGGCGTCCAAATGAGCTGTTTCCTTCGGGCCATCTGTTGTTGGCAACGCCTCAGAGACCCACAGACATCATCACTGCGGCGGGCGGAGCGGCGGGCGGAGCGGCGGCGCTCAAGTCTGTAACATTTGGACGAAACTTTAACACCAGTGTTACTGATTACACCGGACATTTTACAAGATGGCGGTCAACATGTGTTGTGTGCTTTAACTTCTACTGGCGGGCGGCGGTGTGTCTGAGCTCTCCGGTCTGCGGGTTTCCATCGCCGGCTGTGACCGTCGTCCTGATGGCGATGACCTCATTAACTTCAGCTTTTTGCTCCGACACCAAATGCTCCGCCCTCGTCTCGTCTGGGAAGCCTCATGATGTTATAACAGAAAATCGTTTTTTTGCTTTCCACGATGTGTTTGGTCTTGAGTTTGACACTCAGCTGGAAACTCCAGCGAAGGGAGGGAGGAACATCGATGCGGTGACGTGGAATTGCACCGTGTCATCTTTTCCTTGTGGGAATGATCCAGCCATTATTCCGACAGCTCCATAGTCGGACAAATGCACCGCCGGCCCGAAGAAACAATACACACTATCACAACGCTGCCGTCCGGCCCCGGGGCCGACCATGTAAAGGCATCATGGCGGCGGGGGTTTTCCCTCCGAACACAGCCTGCCGGCAGAGAGAAAGCTCCGTACATCTGACTGAGGTGTTTGTCTCCGTCATTCCATCGTTTGTCAGGCCGCCAGAGACGATCGGCCCGGGACAGACGACAGACGATCGGCCCGGGAAGACGATGGGGACAGACGATCGGCCCGGGACAGACGATCGGCCCGGGACAGACGATGGCCGGGACAGACGATCGGCCCGGGACAGACGATCGGCCCGGGACAGACGATCGGCCCGGGACAGACGATCGGTCCGGGACAGGACAAGCGATGGGGACAGACGATCGGCCCGGGACAGACGATGGCCGGGACAGACGATCGGCCCGGGACAGACGATCGGCCCGGGACAGACGATCGGCCCGGGACAGACGATCGGCCCGGGACAGACGATCGGCCCGGGACAGACGATCGGTCCGGGACAGACGATCGGCCCGGCTACAGACGATCGGCCCGGGACAGACGGATCGGACATAACGGCCATCATTTAGTCTGATCCTGGCTTTAGAGGGTGAAGTCTGACCCTGAAGTGACCTTCATGATTTCACGTTTTTATAAAGATCACCTTTCAAAACTGAAGAGGTCATAAAACATGTCTGTGATCTTCTGATGTCTCCACATCAGCAGTCACCTATCTGGCAGCCATTTTGAAAAATGGGGCCAGATTTGCAGCTCTGTGATGCCTATATCTGTTCCTAACATAAACCTACAGATGTGTCAAATTTGATGCTTTTATTGCACAATGCAGTATTTTTTATGAAAGTTTAAAACCAGGAAAAGACAACACTTCTGATTATTATGAGCTAGTCTCATATGACACTATTAATGTAATATGGATAAATGGCCCAGCTCTATGCCAGATGGTCATTATATGTAGAGCACATATTCCTGGTCCCCAGAGGACGATCCATAATGACTCTGTGACCTTTGGTCCAGCTCAACGCCACACCACTGTGACCAAACATGGCCGGATTAACCTGCCCCCATTAACCCCAGTTCACCACTTCCTCCCAGATCTGGCTTCATTTACAAAAATCACACAGAAGTGAAGTAATGAAGGTCTGAGACGGATGATCGATGATAATAAAGCAGGTAAATTAATATTTTACATCTTCCCAAGTTAAATGAATCACATCAGCATTCAGAGCAGTTCAGATCTCTTCATCGTTCCAGATCCTTCAGGCTGAGTTCAGCCGTGGTGAACCGGGACACACTAAAAGAAATACCATGGAGGACGGCGTTAATAATCAGAAATAATCCTATAATAAATAATCCTATGATAAATAATCCTATAACATGAAGGATGACGTTAATAATCAGAAATAATCCTATAATAAATAATCCTATAATAAATAATCCTATAATAAATAATCCTATAATAAATAATCCTATAATAAATAATCCTATAACATGAAGGATGACGTTAATAATCAGAAATAATCCTATAATAAATAATCCTATGATAAATAATCCTATAACATGAAGGATGACGTTAATAATCAGAAATAATCCTATAATAAATAATCCTATGATAAATAATCCTATAACATGAAGGATGACGTTAATAATCAGAAATAATCCTATAATAAATAATCCTATGATAAATAATCCTATAACATGAAGGATGACGTTAATAATCAGAAATAATCCTATAATAAATAATCCTATAATAAATAATCCTATAATAAATAATCCTATAACATGAAGGATGACGTTAATAATCAGAAATAATCCTATAATAAATAATCCTATAATAAATAATCCTATAATAAATAATCCTATAACATGAAGGATGACGTTAATAATCAGAAATAATCCTGTAATAAATAATCCTATAATAAATAATCCTATAACATGAAGGATGACGTTAATAATCAGAAATAATCCTATAATAAATAATCCTATAATAAATAATCCTATAACATGAAGGATGACGTTAATAATCAGAAATAATCCTATAATAAATAATCCTATAATAAATAATCCTATAACATGAAGGATGACGTTAATAATCAGAAATAATCCTATAATAAATAATCCTATAATAAATAATCCTATAACATGAAGGATGACGTTAATAATCAGAAATAATCCTATAATAAATAATCCTATAATAAATAATCCTATAACATGAAGGATGACGTTAATAATCAGAAATAATCCTGTAATAAATAATCCTATAATAAATAATCCTATAACATGAAGGATGACGTTAATAATCAGAAATAATCCTGTAATAAATAATCCTATAATAAATAATCCTATAATAAATAATCCTATAATAAATAATCCTATAACATGAAGGACAGCGTTAATAATCAGAAATAATCCTATAATAAAAAGATATGATAATTTATAAAACGTGATGTTTTACAGATATAATATATAAAATGTGATGTTTTACAGCTATAATAATGTATAAAACATGGTGTTTTACAGATATAATATATAAAATGTGATGTTTTACAGCTATAATATATAAAACGTGATGTTTTACAGATATAATAATGTATAAAACATGATGTTTTACAGATATAATATATAAAACATGATGTTTTACAGATATAACAATATATAAAATGTGATGTTTTACAGCTATAATATATAAAACGTGATGTTTTACAGCTATAATATATAAAACGTGATGTTTTACAGATATAATAATGTATAAAACGTGATGTTTTACAGATATAACAATATATAAAACGTGATGTTTTACAGCTGTAATATATAAAACGTGATGTTTTACAGATATAATAATGTATAAAACGTGATGTTTTACAGATATAACAATATATAAAACGTGATGTTTTACAGCTATAATATATAAAACGTGATGTTTTACAGATATAACAATATATAAAACGTGATGTTTTACAGCTATAATATATAAAACGTGATGTTTTACAGATATAACAATATATAAAACGTGATGTTTTACAGCTATAAAATATATAAAACATGGTGTTTTACAGATATAACAATATATAAAACATGTTTTACAGATATAATAATATATAAAACATGATGTTTTACAGATATAATAAATAAAACGTGGTGTTTTACAGATATAATAATATATAAAACATGTTTTTTACAGATATAATAAATAAAACGTGGTGTTTTACAGATATAATAATATATAAAACATGATGTTTTACAGATATGATAATATATAAAACATGTTTTTTACAGATATAATAAATAAAACGTGGTGTTTTACAGATATAATAATATATAAAACATGATGTTTTACAGATATAATCTATAAAACATGATGTTTTACAGATATAATATATAAAACATGGTGTTTTACAGATATAATATATAAAACGTGATGTTTTACAGATATAATATATAAAACATTATGTTTTACGGATATAATCTATAAAACATGATGTTTTACAGATATGATAATATAAAACATGATGTTTTACAGATATAATGATATATAAAACGTGATGTTTTACAGATATAATAATATATAAAACATGATGTTTTACAGATATAATAATATATAAAACGTGATGTTTTACAGATATAATAATATATAAAACATGATGTTTTACAGATATGATAATATAAAAAACATGGTGTTTTACAGATATAATATATAAAACGTGATGTTTTACAGATATAATATATAAAACATGATGTTTTACAGATATAATATATAAAACATGATGTTTTACAGATATAATATATAAAACATGATGTTTTACAGATATAATAATATATAAAACATGATGTTTTACAGATATAATATATAAAACATGATGTTTTACAGATATAATATATAAAACATGATGTTTTACAGATATAATAATATATAAAACATGATGTTTTACGGATATAATAATATATAAAACATGATGTTTTACAGATATGATAATATATAAAACATGATGTTTTACAGATATAATAATATATAAAACGTGATGTTTTACAGATATAATAATATATAAAACGTGATGTTTTACAGATATGATAATATAAAACATGATGTTTTACAGATATAATAATATATAAAACATGATGTTTTACAGATATGATAATATATAAAACATGATGTTTTACAGATATAATAATATATAAAACATGATGTTTTACAGATATAATAATATATAAAACATGATGTTTTACAGATATAATAATATATAAAACATGATGTTTTACAGATATGATAATATATAAAACATGGTGTTTTACAGATATGATAATATATAAAACATGATGTTTTACAGATATTATAATATATAAAACATGATGTTTTACAGATATGATAATATATAAAACATGGTGTTTTACAGATATGATAATATATAAAACATGGTGTTTTACAGATATGATAATATAATAATGGTGTGGAGGTGAGGATGGAGATGGGCCGTCTGGTCCCAGAGTGCTGTCTTACAGGGACAGCGGTAGTCCTGGCAGACGGGCTGTAGCAGCGCGGCCGTCGGCCTCTATCGGGGTATTAGCTGTAAAATGAGAGCACTGCGGAGCTAAAGGTCAGCAGGGAGAAGAAAGTTACCGTCAGCACACCGACAGACAGCCGCTCTTGTCATGGATTAATCTGTGAATCATTATCATGCATCTGTATGTGAATAATTCTGAGGCGGAGATACATTTCTGGATTAATTCAGCTCTGAGAGCGCCTGCGGCGGCGGCCAGAAACACAGCGTCCACGCACCGCTGCAGAAAAGATTAGAATATATGTGTGCATTTATATTACCTCCTTTAGTGTCAGCTAAATTATTCATGTCATCCAGATGAGTGGGGTC
>CAMQGK010000514.1:812500-842500 GCA_947000775.1 Pterois miles | reverse complement strand
TCCCTCCACTAACAGGAAGCGATCGTCTCCCTGGTTCCCTCCACTAACAGGAAGCGATCGTCTCCCTGGTTCCCTCCACTAACAGGAAGTGATGGTCTCCCTGGTTCCCTCCACTAACAGGAAGCGATCGTCTCCCTGGTTCCCTCCACTAACAGGAAGTGATGGTCTCCCTGGTTCCCTCCACTAACAGGAAGCGATCGTCTCCCTGGTTCCCTCCACTAACAGGACGTGCGTCCTGCAGCAGAAACTGGTCCTCCGCCGGTATCAGATGCTAAAGATGTAAAAGAAGTGATGATGCAGGACGAGGTTGAGTGATGGCTCACAGAGTGCCGGAGGAACTAATTTGAGAGAACAATTACATGCATTCAGTCCATTTATTTTCCATGGGATAGTTATTTGATGTATTTTTTTAATGACATTGTGCAATTCAGTTCATCTCAGGCTCTCGCTGACTGCTAGCTTCAATTACCGGCCAGTCATTTATAACTCCACGAATCTAAGAAGAGGGTAATTGCCCAGATGGAATGCTTAATGAGGGTTGCACAATTATTTCCCCAGCTATTGAGATTTGTATTTTGTTAGCTACTTAATTAAATAGCCTCTTTTTCAACAGGTCTTTTCCCTCTCAGTCACAGGGAGTCACTGAGGAGCACATTATCCTCGTCCTCCCAGGCATCATACACACATATATACAGCGTATATATTATATATTAATGCCAAAGCGTTTTTAAAGAGGCGTTTCAGCAGTGAGGAGTTGTGATGTGACATGAGCAGCCTGTCACATCCCAGAATCATGTGTAACCATAATATTAGTGGAAGTGGGTTATTGAGGCTTATCAGCTAACACAAACTGGAGGCTGCAGCTGCTATTTTAACGAGGTGTGGCGGCTGATGTGTGCGACGCCACGCTGAACTACTCATCTCACTGTTATTACTGCAGACAGGAATGTGAGGCCGGGTCACACTCGGCACCAGTTTAATGCTCGGCCGTTAAAACCCACAGTATTATTGTTAGATTATAAAGGCTTTACACCAGGCCACCGTTAGTCTGATCATGATACACCATGATGGATCCCAGCTAGAGCTGTCAGTCCATGCAAACACTTCATCTTTATCTCATACTGACCTTTACAGGGAGATCAGTCCAGGATTTAATCCTCTGATCAACATGTTACTGGACTAATATGGAAATGTATGTATATATTTATTATTATAAATCAATGAACAACACAAAACAATGACAGATATTGTCCAGAAAGGGGTCTCTTGACCTCTGACCTCCATATCTGTGAATGTGTCAGAAAAGAACTTTCTGAAAACACTACTACTACTACTACTACCACTGCTACTACTACTACTACTACATACTGGAGGTTAAATAAGGCTCCAAACTTGACCTCTGACCTCCAGAACTGTGGTTCTATAGGTACCAAAAATTGATTTCCAATAATAAATACATCCATACATTTACATATTAGTCCAGTAACATGTTGATCAGAGGATTAAATACTGGACTGATCTCCCTGTAAGGTTTATTATGAACAGATAAAAGGTGATTAACTGTTAAATCATTGAGTTGATTGACAGCTTTAGTACATTTATGTTTCTGTACATGTCTGTGTAATTTTTCTACGTCTTTCTTTTAAATTAACTTTTTTTTCTGCACAAATGAAAACGTTATATATTTAGCATGTTAACTTGCTCTGTAAATTACACACGTACTGATTTTAAATGAACAGAATTTTTACTGGTTATAAGAAATAAATAACAAATCTTAAATCTTATTTTTTGTCTCCTAATAACCTGGAACACAGCGTCTGTCCACCGAATATGAAAACTAACACTAAAACATGTATTTTTTATTATTTTAACGTCAAGTCACCTCTGCATTGTAGTAGCGTTCTCCCCAGAAGGAGATTTTAACTTAGAAGAGACTTTCTGGTAAAATAAAATAACGTGAACATGGCAGATAATCCAAATAAGCTCCTGCTCCAAAAAGCAATCAGCTGACGTGAAACATTCAGTTGAATGGTCAGCGTATGAAAAGAGATGAAATGGTTTCAGAACATCTATAAAATGATGAACATCTGAGAGAAGATAAACAAAGGAGACGAAGCTGTTTTAGACCAACAGAGCTGAGATCAGTAGAAGTGAAGGATTCCTCTTTTATTTCCTTCAGTTAAAGGAAAATAAAGTGCTGTCAGTTTAATAAAGAGGCCCTTCAGTCACTGACTGAGCCCCATGTGAGGAATCGTTGCTTCATTTAATTGCATTAATTAAAGCGCTGATGTGTTTGTGCCTTTTATACGAGCCAGTATTGACACAGCAGGCCAGCGCAGACAAATTACACGGCTGCCATGTTTGATTAATCGCCGCTTTAACATACATGAAACATTTCAGATGTAATAATAAAAGAGCACATCATTCAGCGCTCTAACGGACGCTCTCATAAACTCAAGATGGGAATGAATCATGATGAGAAAGCTGTTTTAGCCCTGACATCATTCAGCCGATCCATCACTCTGCTGCTGCCACCAACAACCCCGACTCCTCTGAGGAACCAACCAGCCCCGACTCCTCTGAGGAACCAACCAGCCCCGACTCCTCTGAGGAACCAACCAACCCCGACTCCTCCGAGGAACCAACCAGCCCCGACTCCTCCGAGGAACCAACCAGCCCCGACTCCTCTGAGGAACCAACCAGCCCCGACTCCTCTGAGGAACCAACCAGCCCCGACTCCTCTGAGGAACCAACCAGCCCCGACTCCTCTGAGGAACCAACCAACCCCGACTCCTCTGAGGAACCAACCAGCCCCGACTCCTCTGAGGAACCAACCAGCCCCGACTCCTCTGAGGAACCAACCAGCCCCGACTCCTCTGAGGAACCAACCAGCCCCGACTCCTCTGAGGAACCAACCAGCCCCGACTCCTCTGAGGAACCAACCAACCCCGACTCCTCTGAGGAACCAACCAGCCCCGACTCCTCTGAGGAACCAACCAGCCCCGACTCCTCTGAGGAACCAACCAGCCCCGACTCCTCTGAGGAACCAACCAACCCCGACTCCTCTGAGGAACCAACCAGCCCCGACTCCTCTGAGGAACCAACCAGCCCCGACTCCTCTGAGGAACCAACCAGCCCCGACTCCTCTGAGGAACCAACCAGCCCCGACTCCTCTGAGGAACCAACCAGCCCCGACTCCTCTGAGGAACCAACCAGCCCCGACTCCTCTGAGGAACCAACCAGCCCCGACTCCTCTGAGGAACCAACCAGCCCCGACTCCTCTGAGGAACCAACCAACCCCGACTCCTCTGAGGAACCAACCAGCCCCGACTCCTCTGAGGAACCAACCAGCCCCGACTCCTCTGAGGAACCAACCAACCCCGACTCCTCTGAGGAACCAACCAGCCCCGACTCCTCTGAGGAACCAACCAGCCCCGACTCCTCTGAGGAACCAACCAGCCCCGACTCCTCTGAGGAACCAACCAGCCCCTTTTTAACACATTAACTTTCATAGCTGTAATAAAAATGTATTAAGCTAAAGAAAAGTAACAGACAACAACAGGAACAACAGGAAAAGCAAACGGAAAAGACGTGAGTATAAATGTGAACCAGAGTGAACCAACAGAGATAATCAGCTGTGAAAATACAGCAAACATCTGTCATGAGGCCATTTTTCTGTAGATTTATTTCATGGGTGTAGCTCGGTATCATGACGTCTCCATCCTTAATAGTGTTCACATTAACATCAAGAACAACTGGGGAACTCAGATCTTCCTGAAAGCTCTGACATCCAGCTATTTCTAAGTGAAACCTCAGAAGACACGAACATGACGCCTTCACTTCCCAGCTGCCTTTGCTCTCAGGTGGAAATGCTAAAGGTCTGATGAATACAGGCGCTACTGTTTGGGTTGAAATGATAAATATATGCGACATAATGAATCCGAACTGCGTGTCTTTATAAAGCTGCTGCACTGAACAAACAGTTGCAGGATTAACAGTTACTGTCTGTAATTACAGACATGTAATAAAGCTGCAGGCCGTCTGCACATCAGCACATCCATTTTTCACCGGCGCTGTGCCGTCATATCGTTGCACAGCATAATGGTAACACTTGTTCCAATAAAAGGGGCAGTTTTACACCATGTTTTCATAGTAAGCTTTTATTTGACTGCTGTAACAGAGCTGTGAATTCATCAGGACCTTTACAACTGGCAGTAACTCATGAATGTCTCCGCTAACAGCTGCACTGACTCGTATAAACGCCGGCGAGCTGCTGCTGTCTCAACACGTTACAGGAAACCTTCCCTGAAAGTTTTCTTCAAGAGGACGTCGAAGCTCCGAGTCAGTGTCTGTCTGTCCGAGCTGGACTTTTTCAGACTTCTGTTGAACGATTTCTGACGTCTCTGTTTACTGGTTCTGGTCCCAGTTTCTCTGAGGTGGGACTGCTTCAGTTGTAGTTTAACTGTGAGCTCAGTATCTAGGAGGCAGAGTGAGGTACCCTGGAGAGTGCTGGATGTCCAGATTCCTCATAGACCTGATTAGCTTAATGAACAACCTCGGCCCTCCTCTTTGTCTTGAACAATGGCCGCCGCTCCAAACCCCGTCACTGGTGTGACATCAGGACGGTGTAGGAGGAGGGATCATCAGTTCAGCAGGTAGACCGCCAGGAGTTCACAGGAAGTTCATCCTGACAGCTGGGACATGTGACCTCACAGAGACACCCATTTACATCCATGTAAATACAGTTAGTGCTGTTTACCGCCTCAGTGGTGATACAAGCTGGAGGAAACATGGCTGCTGCCCACTGACACTGTGGGAGGAGGAGAGACTCACCTATTCAGCATCTGGACAGGATGAGTGTCAAACTTCCTCCAGACCTGTTTCAGTTCATCTTAGAGAAATTGACACTGTTGAGCCATCATGTAGCAAATATGGTCAGAACCCATCTGACTTTTTCAGTCCATCTTGGTTGTTAGTCGTCTCCATCTTGGTTTTTGCCTTCCCCTTTTTGGTGTTTGGTTTTCCCCTTTTTGGTTTTTGGTCTCTCCTTCTTGGTTGTTAGTCGTCTCCTTCTTGGTTTTTGGCCGTCTCCATCTTGGTGTTTGGTCGCCTCCATCTTCGTTGTTAGTCGTCTCCATCTTGGTTGTTAGTCGTCTCCATCTTGGTGTTTGGTTGTCTCCATCTTGGTTTTTGGTCGTCTCCATCTTGGTTGTTAGTCGTCTCCATCTTGGTTGTTAGTCGTCTCCATCTTGGTTGTTAGTCGTCTCCATCTTGGTTTTTGGCCGTCTCCATCTTGGTGTTTGGTTGTCTCCATCTTGGTTTTTGGTCGTCTCCATCTTGGTTGTTAGTCGTCTCCATCTTGGTGTTTGGTTGTCTCCATCTTGGTTTTTGGTCGTCTCCATCTTGGTTGTTAGTCGCCTCCATCTTGGTGTTTGGTCGCCTCCATCTTGGTTGTTAGTTGTCTCTTGTGTTTCCAGTACTTGTAGATATGTTTTAAAGTGGTAGAAAGCCCTGGGTGTCTCCAGAAGAAGCTACTGTGAGACGTTATCTTTGACAGCTGTAATAAAAGTGTTGTGAGTGAGTGTGAGTTGCGATCGGGCCCACTGTCTCTGATAACCGATCCAGTATCGGTGCTTCATAAACCATCAACACCTCCCAAATTTGAAATAGGATTTCTGGTGCTACAGGGAAATGAGAAAGCGCTGTGATACTTGTGTGATGTTATTCTGCGTATCGTCTGTGATTCGCTGCCGTCGCTGCGACATGTCGCCCAGAGACAGTTTCACTTTCAGAGTCGTGGAAATGAAAACATGAGCACGTTCTGCTATTGTTTGCCGAACAACAGCGAGTGAATAATGGCTGAATGAACTGATTGGAAGATGTTGAGCCATAATCTGACCCGCAGATTTTAATAGAGACTAGATGATAAATCAAGAGCATTCATACTCCCCAAATTACCCAAAGCAGTGGAAATGATTGCCTTGGCTTTGCTGGTGTGGAGCACAATAGTCTCCCTCTCAAAAGAAAGGAAACAGGGACAAATAATGGCCGGGCCAAACATTTCTGGAGCAGCTCCAGGGCTGTTAAAAAGTTCTCCGTCAAATGCTGCTTCGCCCGAGTGGATCACAACAACAGAGCAGCGCTTGGCCCTCGATCAGCCGCCGACTGGTTAACATTCATCCAGTCAGTCCCCTTTCAGCGGGGGGGCACAGGGCCAGATGGGAGGTCTGGTTGGAAGGAGGGACGATGAGGCCAAAGGGGACGTGGACTGTTATGTGGCCTGATTACAAAGTCACATAAAGGACTAGAAGGACAGTCAGCAAGAAAAATAATAGTCAATATTGATATTTATCACAATATAGATCAAGACAGTTTTCCACGTTTATCATCACTGTCAGACTCATGATGGACAATTAAAATCAGAAAGGATTCAAATTAAAGTAGTGGAATCATAAATGAATCCAGCAAAATGTCTGATTTTCAGCAGGTCTGTAGTCAGAGACGTCCTGAAGTCAAATCTATCAGGATCATTATCAGGAATTATTGATTGCAGTTTTTATCAAACCCAGAAATCCAGAATAAAGACGTTTCCCTCACAGATTAGTGGGATTTTCTTTTTAATTTATCAGGGTCATGTAATGTTTTATACTCTGCTGAATATAATCCATCAGTCTGATTTCCATAGATGGATTCTGTAGATCCAGTTCCCTTTGTTAACACCTTATTTTGAAAAGCGGCCGTAGTCCCAGGTGTTTACTTCCTCTAACTCCTCCGTCAGCTCCGTTCTCTTTATCCATCCATACCATCTTGGTTCTTGGTCTTTTGTTCTGGTTGACGGATACCGAACGGATATGATGTCACGTTACTCAGACTACCACAATAAAAGCGTTAACTTCCTTCTACCTTCACATAGACTCAGATGAAGCAGATATATGGATTCTGGTGTTAAAACATTTATTTAGAAATCATAAAAACAAACATCCTGATACATCAAGGAATGGACTTATTTCCCGCCCTTTCCTGCTCAGTTAATGTGTCATTTAACTGCCTTTAACCAGCTGATGTTGACATTAGTTTGACAAAAGTGTGTGTTGGTCGGGGGGATAGAGTGAATTTATGTGTGTGTGTGTGTGTGTGTGGGGGGGGGGTTGAGGACAGCTGCCTCTGTTCTTTCTTTTTTTTGACCAATAGGACAATAGGAAACACAAAAGCCATCATAGTGACAGAGGTTAGGTCAACCCCCCCCCCCCCCCCCCCCAGTGGACCGCCCTCCAGCCTGCTTGATGGACCCACTTTAATATCATTAGTTTTAATGTTTAACAAATTGCAGCAAAGCGTTTCATCGTCACACTTAAAATGAAATCAGTCTCTGGCCTCTAACCGGTTTATAGGATTTCCATGCAGGAGGATAATGAGACGTTCAGGTGCTGGTTAAATGTTGGTTAACCAGCAGGATGAACGGAGGAGTGTTTAAATCCCCCGCCAGCTCCCGTAGCGCCACCTGATCTACCCTCACTTTAATTATATACACCATATACTATTAATTCCTCCTTAAAGCATATGAACACGTCAGCTGTCCATCCTCATCAGCTAAAATATGGACAGTAAAAACCACACAGATAAAATGAATAAGTCATAAAAACCAGTTTTATTTATTTATTTAAAATCAAAGTGTTGATGCAGTATTTAGTCAGAGACTGCACAAAACACATATATATATATGTATGTATGTATGTATACATGTGTATAAGGTATATATAATATATATTAAATGTGTGTAAATATACTTTATCAGCATGTACTTAGAGTACTGGACACGGCTACCGTAACAACGCAACATTACGATGCAACGTATCAGTGCAGTGTTGTGATGCGCCACATATACAGATTATCAAACCAAAAAACAAAACAACGTTACATAAAATATAACATAAAAAATAATATTTCCTAACAAGCATTAAGTTCACAACACAGTTTGACTATTTTCATTAGACGAACTGGTTAATTCAGAAGATAATTATATTAATAATTGACCATCACTTCATTAATCATCTGAAAAGAAGTCCGTTCGGACCCTTAAAGATCAGGACTACACCGAGACCCCATAAGATAAGATAAGATAAGATGAACCTTTATTAATTAATGCCACGTTTGCAGATCACTTCCTGTGGATTTACAGACCGTGTGACATTCGTAACTTTCCTCCAGTTTGTTCTTCAGTTAATCTGAAGTTAATAGTTCAAATCCACCAAAGACAATTTATAAATCTGTACCATGATCCACAAATATTTCACTATCTGGAAATGTATTTTTGTATTTGTGATTTGTGATTTGAGTGAGTTGTATTTACAAATCAACATTTCTTTTTGTGGATACAAAAATAGTGAAATATTTGTAAATCATAGTACACATTTGTGGATTATACCTAATAAGAAACAGTCATCCTGGATGAGCTCAAAGGTTTCACACAGTGTGGAACCAAACAGGTTTATTCATATTAACACTGAACCATAACTGGATGCAGTTTATATTATTTACTCAATATGATTAGTTCACATCAATCATTTCTTTTCTGTAGTCTAAGTTGTATGAAGTAACATCTGAATTCAAACATAAACATAGACTGTATATATTATTTATCACAACTTAAAATCATTCGTTAATTCCTCTAATTAATTGTACTAATTGATTTTGAGATTATATGAAATAAATTAAATAAAACATTTAAATGGTTTAGAGTAAAGTAGTAAGTAAAGTAAAGTTACAGTGAAACACAAAGTGTTTCAACAATAAAACCCAAAAGTCAAATAAAAACAGACATTAAATCTGCTTGTATGCAGAAAAACACACGAATCCACAGCGTTTATTAATATGTGATGTTTCCCTGTGAACATCTGGACACATCAGCAGCTGTGACGGATTATTTTATCACACAGTAAACCTCACGGTGTGGATCACTGCAGGATGTGCTAAAAGCTAATGATGTAATCATGATCTAAAGAAATACACACGTATATAGTATATATACTTTATCAATATGTGTTATCCAAGTATTAAAATGTTCAAGTGGATATTTACAGGACAGGAAAAATGTAAAATGTACATTTGACACTTATGTTAATTTAATTTAAAAACACTATTTGAGGATAAATCTTCCGTCTCATTTTCAAGAGGGCACAAAACACAGAAGTTAAACATTCAAGTACATATTATAATAATAATAATCATAATCATGACAAATTAAAAAATGTAAATTAACAATAAAACAGTCAACACAACATCACCAAGGACAAACACAGAGCCTCTCCATCCATCCCAAATATTAACAGGAAAATAATGCTGTTCATTATCAATAATATAAAAAATATCAGTCTTGTAAAACATTACGATTAATCTCGTTTTGTCCAAAGTTAATTAAATGAGTCATCTCAAATTAATAACACATTTTTATCTGTTCTAAATAAACCTTAAAGGGAGATTAGTCAAGTATTTAATACTCTATAATAATTATTCTAATTTCTATTATATTTATCTATTATATATTATTAGAATTCTATATATATTATAGAAATTAGAATGATATATATATATATATATATATATATATATATATCTCTACAGACACACATGTGTATAGCTAGGACAGCTCTACAGTATATATCTAATATGTAGCTACAGGGAGATAATGGTGTTATACTCTGTGATTATCGCTTTAATGTCGCCGATGTTCAGGTTCGGTTTACATTATCGATTAATCTGCTGATTATTTTATCTCTTAAATGTAAAATAAATGAAATGCGATCAGTGACGTCCTCTAATGTCTCAGATATAGAAACCTGAAAGTATTGATATCTGAGCAGCAGATTAATGAAAGCAGCTGCTGCTGATGTTCGTGGTTCGTTCAGCTGCAGACTTGATGCCTGGACGTGAACCAGGACGTGGACAGACGGGGTCGTCTTCAGCCACTGGGTCCAGATCTCAGCGCTCCCCCTTTTATTTCCTCTAACAAAGCTCGCCCTTCATCATCAGCCACCATGTAACGGCGTCACGCCGGATTGGTCACAACGCGCCGCTCCGACCGCTCCCATTGGCGGCGTGACGGCGGTAGGTTACACACAGGTCTCCACGGGTCTGATGCTCACATCCATAAAGTCATGAGATGGTAACGTGACGGGGTTTAATGGCTCAGACATGGACCAGGACCAGGACCAGAACACGTTGTTTAAATTTCTATTAACAGCAGAGGGGGTCTGGGGTCTCATGTTGATCAATACGTATTGTAATATCAACAAGTGCTACATGAATACACCTTTATATTTATCTGTTTCACTCAAGGCAGTGAAATATGATTCACATGAAGGAATGTCAAATACATGTGAGGCTGTGGTACATTTTAGATATTGATGTTAAAATATTTCACATATGGTATAAAAATCTGTGTGAAGTGTCGGACTAAAGTAAAAAACACACAAAGCGGGAAGAAGCGGGAGTAATCGGCATATTTACAGTTTCAGATCATTGTCCCCAAAATCAAATATTTTTTTCTCTTTTTATACATAGACACAGAGGAATCCAGTAAATGGACATATTCTCCTTGTCTTCTTCATCTACGTCCTGTCTTCTTCATCTACGTCCTGTCTTCTTTATCTACGTCCTGTCTTCTTCACCTACGTCCTGTCTTCTTCACCTACGTCCTGTCTTCTTCACCTACGTCCTGTCTTCTTCATCTACGTCCTGTCTTCTTCATCTACGTCCTGTCTTCTTCACCTACGTCCTGTCTTCTTCATCTACGTCCTGTCTTCTTCACCTACGTCCTGTCTTCTTCACCTACGTCCTGTCTTCTTCACCTACGTCCTGTCTTCTTCACCTAAGTCCTGTCTTCTTCACCTACGTCCTGTCTTCTTCACCTACGTCCTGTCTTCTTCACCTACGTCCTGTCTACTTTATCTACGTCCTGTCTTCGTCACCTACGTCCTGTCTTCTTCACCTACGTCCTGTCTACTTTATCTACGTCCTGTCTTCGTCACCTACGTCCTGTCTTCATCACCTACGTCCTGTCTTCTTCACCTAAGTCCTGTCTTCTTCACCTACGTCCTGTCTTCTTCACCTAAGTCCTGTCTTCTTCACCTACGTCCTGTCTTCTTCACCTACGTCCTGTCTTCTTCACCTACGTCCTGTCTTCTTCACCTACGTCCTGTCTTCTTCACCTAAGTCCTGTCTTCTTCACCTACGTCCTGTCTTCTTCACCTACGTCCTGTCTACTTTATCTACGTCCTGTCTTCGTCACCTACGTCCTGTCTTCTTCACCTACGTCCTGTCTACTTTATCTACGTCCTGTCTTCGTCACCTACGTCCTGTCTTCATCACCTACGTCCTGTCTTCTTCACCTACGTCCTGTCTTCTTCACCTACGTCCTGTCTTCTTCACCTACGTCCTGTCTACTTTATCTACGTCCTGTCTTCATCACCTACGTCCTGTCTTCTTCACCTAAGTCCTGTCTACTTTATCTACGTCCTGTTTTCTTCACCTACGTCCTGTCTTCATCACCTAAGTCCTGTCTTCTTCATCTGCGTCCTGTCTTCTTCATCTACGTCCTGTCTTCTTCACCTACGTCCTGTCTTCTTCACCTAAGTCCTGTCTACTTTATCTACGTCCTGTTTTCTTCACCTACGTCCTGTCTTCATCACCTAAGTCCTGTCTTCTTCATCTGCGTCCTGTCTTCTTCATCTACGTCCTGTCTTCGTCACCTACGTCCTGTCTTCATCACCTACGTCCTGTCTACTTTATCTACGTCCTGTTTTCTTCACCTAAGTCCTGTCTACTTTATCTACGTCCTGTCTTCTTCACCTAAGTCCTGTCTTCTTCACCTACGTCCTGTCTTCTTCACCTACGTCCTGTCTACTTTATCTACGTCCTGTCTTCATCACCTACGTCCTGTCTTCATCACCTACGTCCTGTCTACTTTATCTACGTCCTGTTTTCTTCACCTAAGTCCTGTCTACTTTATCTACGTCCTGTTTTCTTCACCTACGTCCTGTCTTCTTCACCTACGTCCTGTCTTCATCACCTACGTCCTGTCTTCTTCACCTACGTCCTGTCTTCTTCACCATCGTCCTGTCTACTTTATCTACGTCCTGTCTTCTTCACCTACGTCCTGTCTTCTTCACCTACGTCCTGTCTTCTTCACCATCGTCCTGTCTACTTTATCTACGTCCTGTCTTCTTCACCTACGTCCTGTCTTCGTCACCTACGTCCTGTCTTCGTCACCTACGTCCTGTTTTCTTCATCTACGTCCTGTCTTCGTCACCTACGTCCTGTCTTCTTCAGCTACGTCCTGTCTTCGTCACCTACGTCCTGTCTTCTTCACCTACGTCCTGTCTTCTTCACCTACGTCCTGTCTTCGTCACCTACGTCCTGTCTTTGTCACCTACGTCCTGTCTTCGTCACCTACGTCCTGTCTTCGTCACCTACGTCCTGTCTTCTTCACCTACGTCCTGTCTTCTTCACCTACGTCCTGTCTTCTTCACCTACGTCCTGTCTACTTTATCTACGTCCTGTCTTCTTCACCTAAGTCCTGTCTTCTTCACCTACGTCCTGTCTTCTTCATCTACGTCCTGTCTTCTTCACCTACGTCCTGTCTTCTCACCTACTCCTTTTTTCACCTACGTCCTGTCTTCTTCACCTACGTCCTGTCTTCTTCACCTACGTCCTGTCTTCTTCACCTACATCCTGTCTTCTTCACCTACGTCCTGTCTTCTTCACCTACGTCCTGTCTTCTTCACCTAAGTCCTGTCTTCTTCACCTACATCCTGTCTTCTTCACCTAAGTCCTGCTTCTTCACCTACCCTCTTCTTCACCTACCCTCTTCTTCACCTACCTTCTCACCAAACCTCCTCACCAACCTCCTTCACCTACCTCTTTTCACCTACCCTCTCTCACCTACCCTTCTCACCTCCTTCACCTCTCTTACCTACCCTTTTTACCTTACCTCCTTCTTCACCTAACCTCTTCTTCACCTACCCTGCTCTTCACCTACCCTTTTCACCTACCCTCTCACCATCACCCTCTTTACTACTACCTATCCTTCTTCTTCACCTACGTCCTGTCTACTTTATCTACGTCCTGTCTTCGTCACCTACGTCCTGTCTTCATCACCTACGTCCTGTCTTCTTCACCTAAGTCCTGTCTTCTTCACCTACGTCCTGTCTACTTTATCTACGTCCTGTCTTCTTCACCTACGTCCTGTCTTCTTCACCTACGTCCTGTCTACTTTATCTACGTCCTGTCTTCATCACCTACGTCCTGTCTTCATCACCTAAGTCCTGTCTTCTTCACCTACGTCCTGTCTACTTTATCTACGTCCTGTCTTCGTCACCTACGTCCTGTCTTCATCACCTACGTCCTGTCTTCTTCACCTACGTCCTGTCTTCTTCACCTACGTCCTGTCTTCTTCACCTACGTCCTGTCTACTTTATCTACGTCCTGTCTTCATCACCTACGTCCTGTCTTCATCACCTAAGTCCTGTCTTCTTCACCTAAGTCCTGTCTACTTTATCTACGTCCTGTTTTCTTCACCTACGTCCTGTCTTCATCACCTAAGTCCTGTCTTCTTCATCTGCGTCCTGTCTTCTTCATCTACGTCCTGTCTTCTTCACCTACGTCCTGTCTTCTTCACCTAAGTCCTGTCTACTTTATCTACGTCCTGTTTTCTTCACCTACGTCCTGTCTTCATCACCTAAGTCCTGTCTTCTTCATCTGCGTCCTGTCTTCTTCATCTACGTCCTGTCTTCTTCACCTACGTCCTGTCTTCTTCACCTACGTCCTGTCTTCTTCACCACTCCTTCTCTTCACCTACGTCCTGTCTTCTTCACCTAAGTCCTGTCTTCTTCACCTACGTCCTGTCTACTTTATCTACGTCCTGTCTTCATCACCTACGTCCTGTCTTCATCACCTAAGTCCTGTCTTCTTCACCTACGTCCTGTCTACTTTATCTACGTCCTGTCTTCGTCACCTACGTCCTGTCTTCATCACCTACGTCCTGTCTACTTTATCTACGTCCTGTTTTCTTCACCTAAGTCCTGTCTACTTTATCTACGTCCTGTCTTCTTCACCTAAGTCCTGTCTTCTTCACCTACGTCCTGTCTTCTTCACCTACGTCCTGTCTACTTTATCTACGTCCTGTCTTCATCACCTACGTCCTGTCTTCATCACCTACGTCCTGTCTTCTTCACCTAAGTCCTGTCTTCTTCACCTACGTCCTGTCTTCTTCACCTACGTCCTGCTTCTTCACCTAAGTCCTGTCTACTTTATCTACGTCCTGTTTTCTTCACCTACGTCCTGTCTTCTTCACCTAAGTCCTGTCTACTTTATCTACGTCCTGTTTTCTTCACCTAAGTCCTGTCTACTTTATCTACGTCCTGTTTTCTTCACCTACGTCCTGTCTACTTTATCTACGTCCTGTTTTCTTCACCTAAGTCCTGTCTACTTTATCTACGTCCTGTTTTCTTCACCTAAGTCCTGTCTACTTTATCTACGTCCTGTTTTCTTCACCTACGTCCTGTCTTCATCACCTAAGTCCTGTCTTCTTCATCTGCGTCCTGTCTTCTTCATCTACGTCCTGTCTTCTTCACCTACGTCCTGTCTTCGTCACCTACGTCCTGTTTTCTTCATCTACGTCCTGTCTTCTTCACCATCGTCCTGTCTACTTTATCTACGTCCTGTCTTCGTCACCTACGTCCTGTCTTCATCACCTACGTCCTGTCTTCGTCACCTACGTCCTGTCTTCTTCATCTACGTCCTGTCTTCTTCACCTACGTCCTGTCTTCTTCACCTACGTCCTGTCTTCATCACCTACGTCCTGTCTTCTTCACCTAAGTCCTGTCTTCTTCACCTACGTCCTGTCTTCTTCACCTACGTCCTGTCTTCTTCACCTAAGTCCTGTCTTCTTCACCTAAATCCTGTCTTCTTCACCTAAATCCTGTCTTCTTCACCTAAGTCCTGTCTTCTTCACCTACGTCCTGTCTTCTTCACCTACGTCCTGTCTTCTTCACCTACATCCTGTCTTCTTCACCTACGTCCTGTCTTCTTCACCTACGTCCTGTCTTCTTCACCTAAGTCCTGTCTTCTTCACCTACATCCTGTCTTCTTCACCTAAGTCCTGTCTTCTTCACCTACGTCCTGTCTTCTTCACCTACGTCCTGTCTTCTTCACCTAAGTCCTGTCTTCTTCACCTACGTCCTGTCTTCTTCACCTAAGTCCTGTCTTCTTCACCTAAATCCTTCTTCTTCACCTAAATCCTTCTTCTTCACCTAATCCTTCTTCTTCACCTACGTCCTGTCTTCTTCACCTACGTCCTGTCTTCTTCACCTACGTCCTGTCTTCTTCACCTACATCCTGTCTTCTTCACCTACGTCCTGTCTTCTTCACCTACGTCCTGTCTTCTTCACCTAAGTCCTGTCTTCTTCACCTACATCCTGTCTTCTTCACCTAAGTCCTGTCTTCTTCACCTACATCCTGTCTTCTTCACCTACGTCCTGTCTTCTTCACCTACGTCCTGTCTTCTTCACCTACGTCCTGTCTTCTTCACCTAAGTCCTGTCTTCTTCACCTACGTCCTGTCTACTTTATCTACGTCCTGTCTTCGTCACCTACGTCCTGTCTTCTTCACCTACGTCCTGTCTACTTTATCTACGTCCTGTCTTCGTCACCTACGTCCTGTCTTCATCACCTACGTCCTGTCTTCTTCACCTAAGCCTTCTTCTTCACCTACTCCTCTACTTTATCTATCTGTCTTCTTCACCTACGTCCTTTCTTCACCTACCCTCTTTATCTACGTCCTTCTTCATCACCTACTCCTTCTTCATCACCTAATCCTTCTTCTTCACCTACTCCTTCACTTTATCTACCACACTCACAGTCCTGTCTTCTTCACCTACGTCCTGTCTACTTCATCTACGTCCTGTCTTCTTCACCTACGTCCTGTCTTCTTCACCTACGTCCTTCTACTTCACCTACTCCTGTCTTCATCACCTACGTCCTGTCTTCATCACCTAATCCTTCTTCTTCACCAATCCTTCTTCTTCATCACCCTTCTTCATCCAACCTCCACCCCTCTTACCCTTCTTCTTCACCTACGTCCTCTTCTTCACCTAAGTCCTTCTACTTTATCTACTCTTTTTCTTCACCTACGTCCTGTCTTCATCACCTAAGTCCTGTCTTCTTCATCTGCTCCTCTCTTCATCTACTCCTTCTTCTTCACCTACTCCTTCTTCTTCACCTACCCTTCTTCTTCACCTACCCTCTCCACCCCCCTCCCTTTCACCTACTCCTTCTACTTTATCTACGTCCTGTCTTCATCACCTACGTCCTGTCTTCATCACCTAAGTCCTGTCTTCTTCACCTACGTCCTGCTCTTTATCTACGTCCTTCTTCTCACCTACGCCTTCTTCATCACCTACTCCTTCTTCTTCACCTAACCTCTTCTCACCACCCCTCTCACCCCCTCTCACCCTCCCTCACCCCTTTCTCCCTTCTTTCATCTACGTCCTGTCTTCTTCACCTACGTCCTGCTTCTTCACCTAAGTCCTGTCTACTTTATCTACGTCCTGTTTTCTTCACCTACGTCCTGTCTTCATCACCTAAGTCCTGTCTTCTTCATCTGCGTCCTGTCTTCTTCATCTACGTCCTGTCTTCTTCACCTACGTCCTGTCTTCGTCACCTACGTCCTTTTTCTTCATCTACGTCCTGTCTTCTTCACCTCTCCTTCTACTTTATCTACGTCCTGTCTTCGTCACCTACGTCCTGTCTTCATCACCTACGTCCTGTCTTCGTCACCTACGTCCTTCTTCTTCATCTACGTCCTTCTTCTTCACCTACTCCTCTCTCCCTACCTCCACCACCCCTCTTCCCATCTCCTTCTACTTTATCTACTCCTGTCTTCTTCACCTACGTCCTGTCTTCTTCACCTACGTCCTGTCTTCTTCACCATCGTCCTGTCTACTTTATCTACGTCCTGTCTTCTTCACCTACGTCCTGTCTTCGTCACCTACGTCCTGTCTTCTTCACCTACGTCCTTTCTTACTACGTCCTGTCTTCTTCACCTACGTCCTGTCTTCGTCACCTACGTCCTGTCTTCTTCATCTACGTCCTGTCTTCCCTCACCTACTCCTGTCTTCTTCACCTACGTCCTGTCTTCTTCACCTACGTCCTGTCTTCTTCACCTACGTCCTTCTTCTATCTACTTTTCTTCCACCTACTCCTTCTTCTTCATCTACTCTTCTTTCTTCCTTCTTTCACCTACGTCCTGTCTTCTTCACCTACGTCCTGTCTTCTTCACCTACGTCCTGTCTTCTTCATCTACGTCCTGTCTTCTTCACCTACGTCCTGTCTTCTTCATCTACGTCCTGTCTTCTTCACCTACGTCCTGTCTTCTACCTACGTCCTGTCTTCTTCACCTACGTCCTGTCTACTTCATCTACGTCCTGTCTTCTTCACCTACGTCCTGTCTTCTTCACCTACGTCCTGTCTTCTCCCTCGTCACCTACGTCCTGTCTTCTTCATCTACGTCCTGTCTTCGTCACCTACGTCCTGTCTTCTTCACCTACGTCCTTCTTCTTCACCTACGTCCTGTCTTCTTCACCTACGTCCTGTCTTCTTCACCTACGTCCTGTCTTCGTCACCTACGTCCTGTCTTCTTCACCTACGTCCTGTCTTCTTCACCTATCACCTCCTTCACCTACGTCCTGTCTTCGTCACCTACGTCCTGTCTTCTTCACCTACGTCCTGTCTTCGTCACCTACGTCCTGTCTTCTTCACCTACGTCCTGTCTTCTTCACCTCTCCTTCTTTCTTTTTTTTACGTCCTGTCTTTGTCACCTACGTCCTGTCTTTGTCACCATTGTCCTGTCTTCTTCACCTACATCCTTTCTTTGTCACCTACGTCCTGTCTTCGTCACCTACGTCCTGTCTTCTTCATCTACGTCCTGTCTTCGTCACCTACGTCCTTCTTCGTCACCTACGTCCTGTCTTCTTCATCTACGTCCTGTCTTCGTCACCTACGTCCTGTCTTCTTCATCTACTTCCTGTCTTCGTCACCTACGTCCTGTCTTCTTCATCTACTTCCTGTCTTCGTCACCTACGTCCTGTCTTCTTCATCTACGTCCTTCTTCTACCTACTCCTTCTTCTTCATCTACTTCCTTCTTCTCACCTACGTCCTTCTTCTTCATCTACGTCCTTCTTCTTCATCTACTTCCTCTTCTCACCTACGTCCTTCTCTTCATCTACCCTTCTTCTTCATCTACCCTTCTCCACCACCCTTCTCTTCATCTACTTCCTCTTCCACCTACCCTCTTCTCCTACGTCCTTCTTCTTCATCTACTTCCTTCTTCCCCACTCCTTCTTCGTCACCTACTCCTTCTTCTTCACCTACGTCCTGTCTTCTTCACCTACGTCCTGTCTTCGTCACCTACGTCCTGTCTTTGTCACCTACGTCCTGTCTTTGTCACCATTGTCCTGTCTTCTTCACCTACGTCCTGTCTTTGTCACCTACGTCCTGTCTTCGTCACCTACGTCCTGTCTTCTTCATCTACGTCCTGTCTTCGTCACCTACGTCCTGTCTTCGTCACCTACGTCCTGTCTTCTTCATCTACGTCCTGTCTTCGTCACCTACGTCCTGTCTTCGTCACCTACGTCCTGTCTTCTTCATCTACTTCCTGTCTTCGTCACCTACGTCCTGTCTTCTTCATCTACTTCCTGTCTTTGTCACCTACGTCCTGTCTTCTTCATCTACGTCCTGTCTTCTTCATCTACGTCCTGTCTTCGTCACCTACGTCCTGTCTTCGTCACCTACGTCCTGTCTTCGTCACCTACGTCCTGTCTTCTTCATCTACGTCCTGTCTTCGTCACCTACGTCCTGTCTTCGTCATCTACGTCCTGTCTTCGTCACCTACGTCCTGTCTTCTTCATCTACTTCCTGTCTTCTTCACCTACGTCCTGTCTTCGTCACCTACGTCCTGTCTTCGTCACCTACGTCCTGTCTTCTTCATCTACTTCCTGTCTTCGTCACCTACGTCCTGTCTTCTTCATCTACTTCCTGTCTTCGTCACCTACGTCCTGTCTTCTTCATCTACGTCCTGTCTTCTTCATCTACGTCCTGTCTTCGTCACCTACGTCCTGTCTTCTTCATCTACTTCCTGTCTTCGTCACCTACGTCCTGTCTTCTTCATCTACGTCCTGTCTTCTTCATCTACTTCCTGTCTTCGTCACCTACGTCCTGTCTTCTTCATCTACGTCCTGTCTTCTTCATCTACTTCCTGTCTTCGTCACCTACGTCCTGTCTTCTTCATCTATTTCCTGTCTTCGTCACCTACGTCCTGTCTTCTTCATCTACGTCCTGTCTTCTTCATCTACTTCCTGTCTTCGTCACCTACGTCCTGTCTTCTTCATCTACGTCCTGTCTTCTTCATCTACTTCCTGTCTTCGTCACCTACGTCCTGTCTTCTTCATCTACGTCCTGTCTTCGTCATCTACGTCCTGTTATTCCAGTTCTGATGTCAGTTTTCATACTAGAGAGGAACTGAACCAGTTAAATTTCATCAGTGGTTGAACATTTTGCTCTGAATGACTTCTGTTATATCACATGGCTCTAAAGACGTAAAACACAACTATGAACACTCCTGAACATGGTTATAGACCAGGACCAGCTAATGAACATGATTATAGACCAGGACCAGCTAACACTAGGCCGTGTTACAGTACTGAGTCGGCACACTGTGCAGCAGACGTCCTGACATGGTGGCGCTGGTTCAGTTTATCGTCTCTGGGGTGCTGCTGGGAAACTTGAGGCCGGTCCGTCACCATGAAGCTAAGAACTGTTAAACGTCTGTTGAGACAGTGAACTTTTCCCAGCTGGGGGGTCGAATCTGGTCTAGTTCAGTCCTGGTGGAGCCTGACGGATCCTCTGCTGCAATGAACCTGAGGAGGAACCTTTCCATTAAATCTGCATCATGTGAGAACCATGTGGAGACAACATCTTCCTGTGTGTGACCAAGCAACAAATCAGGATTTCACTGAAAACCTGATTCTAGTTTAACACTGATGCTGGAGATATTCTCCTCCTGCTGCTCCTCCTTCTCTTCCTCCTCCTCCTGAGTCTACAGGTCTACAGGTCTGAAGGTCTACAGGTCTACAGGTCTGAAGGTCTAAAGGTCTAAAGGTCTACAGGTCTGAAGGCCTGACAGTCTACAGGTCTAAAGGTCTACAGGTCTGAAGGCCTGACAGTCTACAGGTCTAAAGGTCTACAGGTCTGCAGGTCTGAAGGGCTAAAGAAAACACTGCAGGGCT
This sequence comes from Pterois miles, assembly GCA_947000775.1. Taxonomy (NCBI): domain Eukaryota; kingdom Metazoa; phylum Chordata; class Actinopteri; order Perciformes; family Scorpaenidae; genus Pterois; species Pterois miles. The sequence continues at coordinate 822,161 of CAMQGK010000514.1, read as the reverse complement.
CTCTGAGAAAACCCACTATGTTCTCCTCCAATAGACCCTGAATGTTTGTGAACCAGGAACCAGTCCTTAGTTCCCGTTAGCTCTGACCTCAGAGGATGCTCAGGTGCGTCGGCCCACTTCCTGCTGTACGTTTGTGTTAATGTGAGAGCGACGCTGGACTCTGAGGACGTCCTGGGGGGTCAGGACTACACGACTCGCTCAGCGGCGTTCAAACGGAGGTCAGCGCTGTAATAATATTTTCCCCTGTGACATCAGAGCTCGGCGCCGCCGCGCCGCCGCCATCCGTAACATGTGATCCCCAAGCTGAGTAAACGAAACGGAGCGGGACGCAGGAGGAGCAGCAGGAGCAGGAGGACCAGCAGGAGGACCAGCAGGAGGACCAGCAGGAGGAGCGTTTATTTGACTCGTGTGATCGTCCATCATCAGCTTGACACACAGCCGGGGGAGGAATGGAACTAAGTACTTTTACTCAAGTACCACTTTCACATACTAGTACTTTCATTTCCTGTTACTGTCTGCGGTTTACTTGGGTCTCAGAGGGAAATGTACTTTTTACTAGACCTGGGGACAAAGATCTACCCAGGAGAGGGGGAGTTAGAGGAGGACATGGGGGAGTTAGAGGAGGACATGGGGGAGTTAGAGGAGGACATGGGGGAGTTAGAGGAGGACATGGGGGAGTTAGAGGAGGAGAGGGGAGGGGGGGAGTTAGAGGAGGACATGGGGGAGTTAGAGGAGGAGATGGGGAGTTAGAGGAGGAGAGGGGGAGTTAGAGGAGGACATGGGGGAGTTAGAGGAGGAGAGGGGGAGTTAGAGGAGGAGGGGGGGAGAGGGGGGGGGGAGTTAGAGGAGGAGAGGGGAGTTAGAGGAGGAAGGGGGAGTTAGAGGAGGAGGGGGAGTGGGGGAGTTAGAGGAGGACATGGGGGAGTTAGAGGAGGAGAGGGGGAGTTAGAGGAGGAGATGGGGGAGTTAGAGGAGGAGAGGGGGAGTAAGAGGAGGAGATGGGGAGTTAGAGGAGGAGAGGGGGAGTTAGAGGAGGAGAGGGGGAGTTAGAGGAGGAGAGGGGGAGTTAGAGGAGGAGAGGGGGAGTTAGAGGAGGAGATGGGGGAGTTAGAGGAGGAGAGGGGGAGTTAGAGGAGGAGATGGGGAGTTAGAGGAGGAAAGGGGGAGTTAGAGGAGGAGAGGGGGAGTTAGAGGAGGAGATGAGGAGGAGGGAGGGGGAGTTAGAGGAGGAGAGGGGGAGTTAGAGGAGGAGAGGGGGAGTTAGAGGAGGAGATGGGGAGTGAGAGGAGGAGATGGGGAGTTAGAGGAGGAGAGGGGGAGTTAGAGGAGGAGATGGGGGAGTTAGAGGAGGAGAGGGGGAGTTAGAGGAGGAGATGGGGAGTTAGAGGAGGACAGGGGAGTTAGAGGAGGAGATGGGGAGTTAGAGGAGGAGATGGGGGGGAGTTAGAGGAGGAGATGGGGAGTTAGAGGAGGAGAGGGGGAGTTAGAGGAGGAGATGGGGAGTTAGAGGAGGAGAGGGGGAGTTAGAGGAGGAGAGGGGGGAGGTCTCTCTTTGATGTGGGAGGTCTACCCCCTCCGCCTCCTCCCTCCTTCCTCCCCCGCTGAGCTGCTCCCTCAGATCTCTCTTTAAACGTGTCTCCACCCGACCAATCACAACATCACTGTTGAGGTTACCACACAGACACAGACACTTCCCACAATCCTCTCTGGCTGTTCTCTCCCAACAGACACAGACACTTCCCACAATCCTCTCTGGCTGTTCTCTCCCAACAGACACAGACACTTCCCACAATCCTCTCTGGCTGTTCTTTCCCAACAGACACAGACACTTCCCACAATCCTCTCTGGCTGTTCTCTGCAACAGCAGACACTATACCTATATGTCAATGTAAGCTAATGTTAGCTTTTGTTCCTTATTGTTAGCTAATCGATTTAAGCTAATGTTAGCGAATGCTCCTTATTGTTAGCTAATCGGTATAAGCTGTTAGCTGTCGTTTCTTATTGTTAGCTAATCGGTATAAGCTGTTAGCTGTCGTTCCTTATTGTTAGCTGATCGACATAAGCTAATGTTAGCTAACGTTCCTTATTGTTAGCTGATCGACATAAGCTAATGTTAGCTAACGTTCCTTATTGTTAGCTGATCGACATAAGCTAATGTTAGCTGTCATTCCGTATTGCTAACTAATTGATATAAGCTAATGTTAGCTTATTGATGTTCTATCTAACATACGTTGTTACATTATCTTATGTTATGTTAAGTTATGCTACACTATCTTATGTAACGTTATGTTATGTTACATTATCTTGTGTTACATTATCTTATGTTGCGTTACTTTATGTTACATTATCTTATGTTCTGTTACATTATCTTATGTAACGTTACATTATGTTACATTATGTTGTTACATTATGTTACATTATGTTACAATGTCTTATGTGTATGTTCTATTCGATGATACAGGGATCTCTCTAAAGTATAGAAGGATAATAATCCAAAGCCAAACCTGACAAACATGAGTTTTAATAATTCCTTCTGATAAATGAATAATTTTCTATCAGGTCAGTAGTTCAGTTCATGTCAGTCTACGGTCCACACTGGTCTCCTGAGGGTCCAGCAGAGATTAGAGCTCAACTATCCAGATTCTCAGTAAATGGAGACTAAACTTTATTGTTCTACTCCTCATAGATCATAAACCCTTTAATATAATCACAGCTGGTTGGAATCGGCTTAGAAATGTAGATGTTATAGTGGTTTTAATCCCTGTTCACTAGTATAGTACAGGGTTACAGGACGGTCTGGACAGGTCTATGTATATACAGCATATATGTGTATGTATATACACAATATATTCAGCATATAGGTCTATGTACACACAGTATATACAGCATATAGGTCTATGTACACACAGTATATACAGCATATAGGTCTATGTACACACAGTATATACAGCATATAGGTCTATGTACACACAGTATATACAGCATATAGGTCTATGTACACACAGTATATACAGCATATAGGTCTATGTACACACAGTATATACAGCATATAGGTCTATGTACACACAGTATATACAGCATATAGGTCTATGTACACACAGTATATAGGTATATGCGGTTGTTCTGCGGTTGTTCTGCAGTTGTTCTGCGGTTCTGACTCAGATGTCCTTGATTAAAGCAGCAGAGACCCAATGACAGCAGTGACGGTCTCCCCCTTGTCTCCTGTCCTCAGGTCAATGGGTCTCTCGTGGCCACCTTGCTTTTAAGCCATCACACTCCCCCATGGGGCACATGAGGGAGATCTATCGGTGTCACCCCCCCAGATGATCCCTGGGTAATGTAGCGGAGGACAGCGAGTGCACCCATCAGCTCGGACCCGGCCGCCTCGCGCCCACGCGCTCCACGCCTGCTTCTGGTAGGTAATTACAGGGAGGGCTGCTCGCCGTGAGGGAGGCAAACCAATTAGAGAGTGTCTGTGCCGTTAAAGGACGTCTCCGTGACAAAGCTGGCCAGCGGGTCACATGTTTATTATGTCATCGCTCCACTCGGGGCCGTTATTACAGATCAGTGTCACAGTCTGGAGGTCCTTGATGGAAGTGGGATTCAGTTTTGGCCTGTGGTTTTACATGCTCTGATTATTCCAATGGCTGCCTGAGTGCTTCATTATGATCATTTGTCTCCGATCAGCCTCTGATTCTGTCCATAACTTCTCAGTTTAAAAGGGTATCAACAAAGACTGGGGGGGGGGGGGGGTACTTAGACTCAGATTAGCCGGGTTTGATGAATGTAGAGGACGACTTTCTGAAGGCGGTGTTGGCTTAGAGGTACAGGACACTCTAAATCCTAAAGTCTCAACATTAACACTGGTGCCTACGTTTCCCATAATGCACCGGGCTTTTAGATAGATGTCTGAATTAAGGTCTGTGGTTAACAGAAGCTCAAGAGATTTTCACATTTTACTGTGTGATAACAAATGGCACTCAGAGAGCGCAGACCTCCACCAACGTCCTGCAGTACGATGGAAGACTTCCTGCTGACAGACAGACAGACAGACAGACAGACAGACAGGCAGACAGACAGACAGACAGACAGGCAGACAGACAGACAGACAGACAGACAGGAGACAGGCAGGCAGACAGACAGACAGGCAGACAGACAGACAGACAGACAGGCAGGCAGGCAGACAGACAGGCAGACAGACAGGCAGACAGGCAGACAGGCAGGCAGGCAGACAGACAGACAGACAGGCAGGCAGGCAGACAGGCAGGCAGGCAGACAGACAGGCAGGCAGGCAGACAGACAGACAGGCAGGCAGGCAGGCAGGCAGGCAGGCAGGCAGACAGGCAGGCAGACAGGCAGGCAGGCAGGCAGGCAGACAGGCAGGCAGACAGGCAGGCAGACAGACAGACAGGCAGGCAGGCAGACAGACAGGCAGGCAGACAGACAGACAGACAGACAGACGATAAGTCTTTATAAAACATCTCTCAACAGACTCACTAACCATCATAAATCATTATATGTACAAATGTACATTAACTAGTTTCATTATTTTCTTACACTTACTCCTAAATAAGTGGTTTGTAATTGACATAATATTTTATTTAGAAATGGTCAATCAGTAAAGTATAAAAATATAATAAACAAACACAGTATAGATATAGATGAGCATATTAATCAGGAATAAAACATTTCCAACAAAGAATTACATGCTGTTGTGTACTAATGTAGGAACAATGCTATTTAACTAATGCTTCACAGTAGGCGGTCAATACTTATTGATTTATTATCTTCATTCTATAAAAGTCCCCAGAATGCAGGGAACAAAGTCTCTGAAGAACACATTTTTGGTTTTGAAATCCTCCCTATTTTTAGGTCTCAAGGTTGGCGGGAAGTTGTCCAACCTGCAGGACTTTAACTGTGCATAGAGAGGCTGCGACGTTTAAACCGTCATTAAACTGCAGGACTCCGCCGTCAGGGGAGCCATGAGTCTCAGCCCATTTCCAAACCTGTCCGTGGACTCAGAGCAGCATCATGGAGGGCTGACTGGGACTGAAGCATTCCTCTTCTCTGGTTCTGTTCACCTCAAACCCAGGAACAAACTGCAGTTATTGATGTTTCAGGTTTGGAAATTTCTGGTCATCTGAGGTGCATGATGTGAAATCACGGAGCTCCTTCGGGGCCCGTTAGCTGAGACTTCTGTGTTAAACCAGTGTGGACGGCGGTCTGGAGCTTCACACTCCATTTGCTTCATTCTCCTGCTGATCCTGCAGGTGTAAAGTGAAGCTTCGCTTCATTTAGCTCCATTCACTTAGTGAGGAGAGCTTCAGCAGCTTCTACAGCTTCTACAGCTTCAGCAGCTTCAACAGCTTCTACAGCTTCAACAGCTTCTACAGCTTCAACAGCTTCAACAGCTTCAACAGCTTCTACAGCTTCAGCAGCTTCAACAGCTTCTACAACAGCTTCTACAGCTTCAACAGCTTCAGCAGCTTCAACAGCTTCTACAACAGCTTCAACAGCTTCTACAGCTTCTACAGCTTCCTACAGCTTCAACAGCTTCAACAGCTTCTACAACAGCTTCTACAGCTTCAACAGCTTCAACAGCTTCGCTTCAACAGCTTCTACAGCTTCAACAGCTTCAACAGCTTCTACAGCTTCTAGCAGCTTTACAGCTTCTACAGCTTCAGCAGCTTCAACAGCTTCAACAGCTTCTACAGCTTCAGCAGCTTCAACAGCTTCTACACTAACAGCTTCTACAACAGCTTCTACAGCTTCAACAGCTTCTACAACAGCTTCTACAGCTTCTACAAACAGCTTCTACAACAGCTTCAACAGCTTCAACAGCTTCTACAGCTTCAGCAGCTTCTACAGCTTCAACAGCTTCAACAGCTTCTACAGCTTCTACAGCTTCTACAACAGCTTCAACAGCTTCTACAGCTTCAACAGCTTCAACAGCTTCTACAGCTTCAGCAGCTTCTACAGCTTCAACAGCTTCAACAGCTTCTACAGCTTCAGCAGCTTCAACAGCTTCTACAGCTTCAACAGCTTCTACAACAGCTTCTACAGCTTCAGCAGCTTCAACAGCTTCTACAACAGCTTCTACAGCTTCTACAGCTTCTACAGCTTCAGCAGCTTCAACAGCTTCTACAGCTTCTACAGCTTCTACAGCTTCTACAGCTTCTACAGCTTCTACAGCTTCAACAGCTTCTACAACAGCTTCTACAGCTTCAACAGCTTCTACAGCTTCAACAGCTTCAACAGCTTCAACAGCTTCAACAGCTTCAACAGCTTCAGCAGCTCCAACAGCTTCTACAATAGCTTCTACAGCTTCTACAGCTTCAACAGCTTCTACAACAGCTTCTACAGCTTCTACAGCTTCAACAGCTTCTACAGCTTCTACAGCTTCTACAGCTTCAACAGCTTCAACAGCTTCTACAGCTTCAACAGCTTCAGCAGCTTCAACAGCTTCTACAACAGCTTCTACAGCTTCTACAGCTTCAACAGCTTCAACAGCTTCAACAGCTTCTACAGCTTCAACAGCTTCAACAGCTTCAACAGCTTCAGCAGCTTCAGCAGCTTCTACAGCTTCAGCAGCTTCAACAGCTTCTACAGCTTCAACAGCTTCTACAACAGCTTCTACAGCTTCTACAGCTTCAACAGCTTCAGCAGCTTCAACAGCTTCTACAGCTTCTACAGCTTCAACAGCTTCTACAACAGCTTCTACAGCTTCAACAGCTTCTACAGCTTCTACAGCTTCTACAACAGCTTCTACAGCTTCTACAGCTTCAACAGCTTCTACAACAGCTTCTACAGCTTCAACAGCTTCTACAGCTTCAGCAGCTTCTACAGCTTCTACAGCTTCAGCAGCTTCTACAGCTTCTACAGCTTCAACAGCTTCTACAACAGCTTCTACAGCTTCAACAGCTTCTACAGCTTCAACAGCTTCTACAGCTTCTACAGCTTCAACAGCTTCTACAGCTTCAGCAGCTTCTACAGCTTCTACAAACAGCTTCAACAGCTTCAGCAGCTTCAGCAGCTTCTACAGCTTCTACAACAGCTTCTACAGCTTCTACAGCTTCAACAGCTTCTACAACAGCTTCTACAGCTTCAACAGCTTCAACAGCTTCAGCAGCTTCAACAGCTTCTACAAAGCTTCAGCAGCTTCAACAGCTTCTACAGCTTCAACAGCTTCTACAACAGCTTCTACAGCTTCAACAGCTTCAACAGCTTCTAGCAGCTTCAGCAGCTTCTACAACAGCTTCTACAACAGCTTCTACAGCTTCTACAGCTTCTACAACAGCTTCAACAGCTTCAACAGCTTCAGCAGCTTCTACAGCTTCAACAGCTTCTACAGCTTCTACAGCTTCAACAGCTTCTACAACAGCTTCTACAGCTTTTACAACAGCTTCTACAGCTTCTACAGCTTCAACAGCTTCTACAACAGCTTCTACAGCTTCTACAACAGCTTCTACAGCTTCTACAGCTTCTACAACAGCTTCAACAGCTTCTACAGCTTCTACAGCTTCAGCAGCTTCTACAGCTTCTACTACAGCTTCAGCAGCTTCTACATTTACAGCTTCTACAGCTTCTACAACAGCTTCTACAGCTTCTACAGCTTCAACAGCTTCTACAGCTTCAACAGCTTCAACAGCTTCTACAGCTTCTGCAGCTTCAACAGCTTCTACAGCTTCAACAGCTTCAACAGCTTCTACAGCTTCTGCAGCTTCAACAGCTTCTGCAGCTTCAGCAGCTTCTACAGCTTCTACAGCTTCTGCAGCTTCAACAGCTTCTACAGCTTCAACAGCTTCAACAGCTTCTACAGCTTCTACAACAGCTTCTACAGCTTCTACAGCTTCTACAACAGCTTCTACAGCTTGTACAACAGCTTCTACAACAGCTTCTACAGCTTCTACAGCTTCTACAGCAGCTTCTACAGCTTCTACAGCAGCTTCTACAGCTTCTACAGCTTCTACAACACTTCACAGCTTCTACAGCTTCTACAACAGCTTCTACAGCTTCTACAGCTTCTACAACAGCTTCTACAACAGCTTCTACAGCTTCTACAGTCTCCATCTTAGGTTTTGAGTCGTCTCCAACTTGGTTTTGGTCGCTTCCATCTTGGTTTTGGTCGTCTCCATCTTGGTTTTGGTCGTCTCCATCTTGTTTTTGGTCGCCGCCATCTTGGTTTTGGTCGTCTCCATCTTGTTTTTGGTCGCTTCCATCTTGTTTTTGGTCGCCTCCATCTTGGTTTTGGTCGTCTCCATCTTGGTTTTGGTCGTCTCCATCTTGTTTTTGGTCGCTTCCATCTTGTTTTTGGTCGTCTCCATCTTGGTTTTGGTCGTCTCCATCTTGTTTTTGGTCGTCTCCATCTTGGTTTTGGTCGTCTCCATCTTGTTTTTGGTCGCTTCCATCTTGTTTTTGGTCGTCTCCATCTTGGTTTTGGTCGCTTCCATCTTGTTTTTGGTCGTCTCCATCTTGTTTTTGGTCGCTTCCATCTTGTTTTTGGTCGTCTCCATCTTGGTTTTGGTCGTCTCCATCTTGGTTTTGGTCGTCTCCATCTTGGTTTTGGTCGTCTCCATCTTGTTTTTGGTCGCTTTCCATCTTGTTTTTGGTCGTCTCCATCTTGGTTTTGGTCGTCTCCATCTTGTTTTTGGTCGTCTCCATCTTGTTTTTGGTCGCTTCCATCTTGTTTTTGGTCGTCTCCATCTTGGTTTTGGTCGTCTCCATCTTGGTTTTGGTCGTCTCCATCTTGTTTTTGGTCGCTTCCATCTTGTTTTTGGTCGTCTCCATCTTGGTTTTGGTTTGGTCGTCTCCATCTTGTTTTTGGTCGCTTCCATCTTGTTTTTGGTCGCTTCCATCTTTTTTTGCCCTCCATCTTGTTTTTGGTCGTCTCCATCTTGGTTTTGGTCGTCTCCATCTTGGTTTTGGTCGTCTCCATCTTGGTTTTGGTCGCTTCCATCTTGTTTTTGGTCGTCTCCATCTTGTTTTTTTTTTTTTTTGGTCGCTTCCATCTTGTTTTTGGTCGTCTCCATCTTGGTTTTGGTCGTCTCCATCTTGGTTTTGGTCGTCTCCATCTTGGTTTTGGTCGTCTCCATCTTGGTTTTGGTCGTCTCCATCTTGTTTTTGGTCGCTTCCATCTTGTTTTTGGTCGTCTCCATCTTGGTTTTGGTCGTCTCCATCTTGTTTTTGGTCGTCTCCCTTGGTTTTGGTCGTCTCCACTTGTTTGCGCTTCCATCTTGTTTTTGGTCGCCTCCATCTTGTTTTTGGTCGTCTCCATCTTGGTTTTGGTCGTCTCCATCTTGGTTTTGGTCGTCTCCATCTTGGTTTTGGTCGTCTCCATCTTGGTTTTGGTCGTCTCCATCTTGGTTTTGGTCGCTTCCATCTTGTTTTTGGTCGTCTCCATCTTGGTTTTGGTCGTCTCCATCTTGTTTTTCCTTCCATCTTGTTTTTGGTCGTCTCCATCTTGGTTTTGGTCGTCTCCATCTTGGTGTTTGACTAACAGAAACAGTATTTAACCAGATTATCTGTTGCTTCCTGTGCCACTTTCTTCAGATGAATGAAAGAACTCATAGGGAGCTTTATATCTGTGTGTTTGTTGTAAAACTTTATAAGTCCTATTTTCCAGTATATTTTTAAAAACACGAGTGATGTTCATCAGCTGATC
>CAMQGK010000514.1:775000-810000 GCA_947000775.1 Pterois miles | reverse complement strand
TTCACATCAACCAACCAGTCAGACTACTGACACTACTACTACTACTACTACACATCAGACCAACCAGGCAACTACTGACACACACACATCAGACCAACCAGGCAGACTAGCTGACACACACACACACACACACACTACATCGACCAACCAGTCAGACTACTGACACACTACACACATCAGACCAACCAGGTCAGACTAGCTGACACACACACCATCAGACCAACCAGGCAGACTAGCTGACACTACTACTACTACATCGACCAACCAGCAGACACTGACACTACTACACACATCAGTACCAACCAGGCAGACTAGCTGGTACTACTACTACTACTACTACTACTACATCAGTACCAACCAGGTCAGACTAGCTGGTACTACTACTACTACTACTACTACTACTACTACTACATCAGTACCAACCAGGTCAGACTAGCTGGTACTACTACTACTACTACATCAGTACCAACCAGGTCAGACTAGCTGGTACTACTACTACTACTACACACACACATCAGACCAACCAGGTCAGACACGGACACACACTACTACACACACATCAGACCAACCAGGTCAGACTAGCTGGACTACTACTACTACTATTACACACACCATCAGACCAACCAGGTCAGACTAGCTGGACTACTACTACTACTACACACACACATCAGACCAACCAGGTCAGACTAGCTGTACTACTACTACTACTACTACACACACATCAGACCAACCAGGTCAGACTAGCTGACACTACACACACCATCAGTACCAACCAGGTCAGACTACTTACTACACACTACCATCAGACCAACCAGGTCAGACTAGCTGACACACACACACATCAGACCAACCAGGCAGACACGACACACACACACACACACATCAGACCAACCAGGCAGACCTGACACTACTACTACACATCAGACCAACCAGGTCAGACTAGCTGACTACTACTACTACTACTACACATCAGACCAACCAGCAACTACTGACACACACACACATCGGACCAACCAGGTCAGACTAGCTGACTACTACTACTACTACTACTACATCAGACCAACCAGGTCAGACTACTGGTACTACTACTACTACTACTACTACTACACACACACATCAGACCAACCAGGTCAGACTAGCTGGTACTACTACTACTACTACTACTACACATCAGTACCAACCAGGTCAGACTACTGGACTACTACTACTACTACATCAGACCAACCAGGTCAGACTAGCTGACACTACTACTACACACACACACACACATCAGACCAACCAGGTCAGACTAGCTGACTACTACACACTACACACATCAGACCAACCCCTACTGGACACACACACACACACATCAGACCAACCAGGTCAGACTAGCTGACACACTACACTACTACATCAGACCAACCAGGTCAGACTAGCTTACTACTACTACACTACTACACACACACCATCAGACCAACCAGGTCAGACTAGCTGACTACACTACACTACACCATCAACCAACCAGGCAGACAGCGACACACACACACACATCAGACCAACCAGGTCAGACTAGCTGACACTACACACACACATCAGACCAACCAGGTCAGACTAGCTGACACACTACACTACTACACACACACACACATCAACCAACCAGGCAGACAGCGACACACTACTACTACACACAGACCAACCACAGACAGCGACACACACACACACCTCCACCCATCAGACCAACCAGGTCAGACTAGCTGACTACTACTACTACTACACCATCAGACCAACCAGCAACACGACACACACACACACACAGACCAACCAGCAACACGACACTACACACACACAGACCAACCAGGTCAGACTAGCTGACACACACTACACACACCACCCACCCCCCCCCCCCACTACACACACACACACATAACCAACCGGCAGACAGCGACACACACACACACAACCAACCAGCAGACACACACACACACACAAACAACCGCAGCACGACAATACACACATCAGTACCAACCAGCAACAGCTGACTACTACTACTACTACCATCAGTACCAACCAGGTCAGACTAGCTGTACTACCACTACTACTACATCAGTACCAACCAGGTCAGACTAGCTGGTACTACTACTACTACTACATCAGTACCAACCAGGTCAGACTAGCTGGTACTACTACTACTACTACATCAGTACCAACCAGGTCAGACTAGCTGGTACTACTACTACTACTACTACTACATCAGTACCAACCAGGTCAGACTAGCTGGTACTACTACTACTACTACATCAGTACCAACCAGGTCAGACTAGCTGGTACTACTACTACTACTACATCAGTACCAACCAGGTCAGACTAGCTGGTACTACTACTACTACTACTACTACATCAGTACCAACCAGGTCAGACTAGCTGGTACTACTACTACTACTACATCAGTACCAACCAGGTCAGACTAGCTGGTACTACTACTACTACTACATCAGTACCAACCAGGTCAGACTAGCTGGTACTACTACTACTACTACTACTACATCAGTACCAACCAGGTCAGACTAGCTGGTACTACTACTACTACTACTACATCAGTACCAACCAGGTCAGACTAGCTGGTACTACTACTACTACTACATCAGTACCAACCAGTCAACTAGCTGTACTACTACTACTACTACATCAGTACCAACCAGGTCAGACTAGCTGGTAGTGAAGGAGGTTAAATGAGGCTCCAGACTGACACTAAACAGTGTTTGTTGTTGTCATTTTCACTTTTGAAGAAAAACGATTAAAGACTGTAGATGAACATAACTCTTGTATCTGTGCAGAAACAGGTGTGGCAGCGTGTGTCTCAGACCTGCAGGTAACATTCAGGGAGTCGGATGAGCTGGAAACTACATGATCACGTGATTTCATCAGAAATGACTCCAAACAGAGTCCCTGCGGTACATTCTGTTTCTGGGGCTCGGCGTCCGGTGGGTGAGTCCATGTCAAACAAAACTAAAAGATTCATGAGAAGTCATGAATCCTGGTTTTATGTAGTGCAGCGTATCAGGGACACAGGCTGAGGTTTCACAGCAGGCCTGGGGCTCAGACTGAAGGGAGGCCATGGTGTGTTGGTGGTGCTGCAGAGGACTTCCTGTTTGCTGCTCCACCCTCAGCAACATGTCACACTCATCACAGCCTGCAATCACAGCCTGTCGCAGCTCCACCATAATTCATTCTCCACTATTAGAAGTAACACAACCAGGTGACAGGTAGGATTGAAGCTGAGCAGACGGATGTAATTTAATCCAAAATCACTTTGTGCAGTTATTCATGTCTATGAGAGGATATGAATCATAAAGCCACAGTGACCCCACCTTCATGTGTCCTGAGGAAGACTGTTAACACAACCAGCGTCATCCTCTCTGAGAATCGGCTTTTATAGTCCATAGAGGTTAATAATAATAATAATAATAATAATAATAATCACAATTTGAGTGAACACTCTCCTTCTCTTCATTATAACTCACTTCATGAAATATGAAACACATTGTTGACCCAGGGCTGCATGATTATGACGAGCAGAAACCGAGACGGAGACGACCTGACCTGGAAACCATTTTAACTTAAATACTAAAAGTGTTTTAAAAATAAAAACCTTTTTTTTTAAAGTGTGAGTTCCTGGGGGGGGAGTAAGAGGTGTGTGCAGAGGGTGGAGGAGGAGGAGGAGGAGGAGGAGGAGAAGGGGGAGGAGGAGGAGGAGGAGGAGGAGGAGGAGGAGGAGGAGGAGAAGGGGGAGGAGGAGAAGAAGGGGGAGGAGGAGGAGGAGGAGGAGAAGGGGGAGGAGGGGGAGGAGGAGGAAGGGGGAGGAGGAGAAGAAGGGGGAGGAGGAGGAGGAGGGGGAGGAGGGAAGAAGGGGGAGGAGGAGGAGGAGGGGGAGGAGGAGGGGGGGAGGAGAAGGGGGAGGAGGAGGGAGGAGGAGGAGGGGGGAGGAGAAGGGGAGGAGGAGGAGAAGGGGGAGGAGGAGAAGAAGGGGGAGGAGGAGGAGGAGAAGGAGAAGGGGGAGGAGGGGAGGAGGAGAAGAAGGGGGAGGAGGAGGAGGAGGGGGAGGAGAAGAAGGGGGAGGAGGAGGAGGAGGGGAGGAGGAGGGGGGAGGAGGAGGGGGGAGGAGGGGGAGGAGGAGGAGGAGGAGGAGGAGGAGGAGAAGGGGGAGGAGGAGGAGGAGGAGGAGGAGGAGAAGGAGGAGGAGGAGGAGGGGGAGGAGGAGAAGGAGGGGGAGGAGGAGGAGGAGGAGGGGGAGGAGGAGAAGGAGGGGGAGGAGGAGGAGGAGGGGAAGGGGGAGGAGGAGAAGGAGGAGGGGGAGGAGGAGGAGGAGGAAGAGGAGGAGGAGGGGGAGGAGAAGGAGGAGGAAGAGGAGGAGGAGGAGGAGGAGGAGGGGGAGGAGGAGGGGAAGGGGGAGAAGGGGGAGGAGGAGGAGGAGGAGGAGAAGGGGGAGGAGGGGGAGGAGGAGGAGGAGGAGGAAGAGGAGGAGGAGAAGGGGGAGGAGGAGGAGGAGAAGGAGGAGGAGGAGAAGGGGGGAGGGGGAGAAGGGGGAGGACAGTGGAGGGCTGTGAGAAAAACACACAAGCTCACCCAGCAGTGATTCAAATCAATTTGAAAGCAGAGCTGGAGGAAATGCGGCGAGTGGCGAGCTTCCTGGTCCGGAGGAGAACAAGTTCACAGAAGAAGAAGAAGAAGAAATGACAGGAGGAAAAAAACTTCTCCGGATTACAACTTGCAAATAAAAAAGCAAAGCAATCAATCATGTGGGCAGCCCTGAGTCCTGGCGGCTCCTTCAGGCTGCCGCAGAATGAGACGGGACTAGAATATGCAAACAGGTCCGCAGAGATAAATGGACATTCCTGAGGACGCCACGGAGGCCTGCTGAAAGTCTACTGTCACAAACACTAATTAATCATCGCAGCAGCTGCTATTAATCATATATTAATGAGATGGTCTCTTTACTTTGGCCCGTCCAGGCCTCCCGTTGGCCCCGTGGCCCCTGGAAGCCTCGCTGAGCAGAAAGCATCCACCACTCAATTAATCTTCCTTCAGCGCTGCAGACAGACGGCGAGGACTTTCACGTCTTCAGCACCGTCGTATCCCCTCTGATATATATGTTGAGTTTCTATATCTGCGTTTAATGTGTTCTCTGACTGGTAGAAAGGCACCTTGGAAACGCTGATGGAAGCTCATGTTGTGGTCAGCCTCACTGTTGCAATGCACTCTGGGTAGGGATGTGGTTGTAGGTTCAGGCAACAACATCACCTGTTTAGGTTCAGGAAAAGATCATAGCTGGGTTAAAGGCTGTCAATCAATTCAGATATTTACTCACAATCTAGAAGGCATCTTGGTTTTTTACTGTCTCCATCTTGGTTGGAAGGAAAAGCAATGCTCTGTTTTTAATGTGAATCCTGGTTGGGTGGTTGGATGAACCACCAGAGACTCTCCAGGTGGTCTCTGGTTATCTCCAGGTGGTCTCTGGTTGTCTCCAGGTGGTCTCTGGTTGTCTCCAGGTGGTTATCTCCCGGTGGTTGTCTCCAGGTGGTCTCTGGTTATCTCCAGGTGGTCTCTGGTTGTCTCCAGGTGGTCTCTGGTTGTCTCCAGGTGGTCGTATCTCCCGATGGTTGTCTCCAGGTGGTCTATGGTTATATCCAGGTGGTCTCTGGTTGTCTCCAGGTGGTCTCTGGTTATCTCCAGGTGGTCTCCCTGGTTATCTCCAGGAGGTCTCTGGTTATCTCCAGGTGGTCTCTGGTTGTCTCCAGGTGGTCTCTGGTTGTCTCCAGGTGGTTATCTCCCGGTGGTTGTCTCCAGGTGGTCTCTGGTTATCTCCAGGTGGTCTCTGGTTGTCTCCAGGTGGTCTCTGGTTGTCTCCAGGTGGTCTCTGAACAGATCAGGTGTGAATGGATCCTTGTTCCAGTTGGTTCCAGACCCTGTTATGTGAGACGTGGCGTCACTGTGCTTCCTGTGTGCTGACATACGGACATTAAGCGTTATTTTCTGCAGCACAGGGACTATCACAGATGGTTCCCTCATTTCATGATGCTGTCTTCACAACATCCCTCATAACGCAGAAACGCTGGAAATGAACCACTTCCCTCCTAAACGCTCCAGTAAATAAGTATTCAGAGAGGCAGCTGCACTCTTTATGAGGACACACAACATCAGGGTGCGTCCGATTCTCACAAATGAAATATATTGTGAGCAGTTTGATGGAGCTGAGCTGTGAATTTTGATTCATCTTTATCAGATAATTTCATTTTATCTTTGAGAATTTAAAGGAGCAATCCACTGTGTTTACAGCTTCCTTTGTATCTTCACTGCTGAACTCTTGAAACTTACTAATTTTTTATTCCTTCATGTCGTTCATTCATCTCCACTGATGTTTCATCATCACTGTGATGACAAACTAAAGATCGCATTGATTTATGTAACTTATAGTGCTGTATGTGTGAGCCTACTTCTCTGATTTATTACCTCAGTAAACATTGTAAATATGAGTTTATGATCTCAAGTCTTTCAATACAGCATGATGTTCATTTAGTAAATTATGGTCCCATTTAGTCAAATAAACCATAAAGCAGGGGATGCTTTAGGGCGGGCTACCTTGTGATTGACAGGTTGCTATCACGGTGTTGTCTGGTCTGGGAGTTGTTGGTGTTTTCATCTTACAACTTTTACTCTTTCAGTTTGTTTTCATTTCATCAAAGTAAGTTGTAACGTTTTTGGTCACCTAAAACCGAGACGGAGACGGCCCAAAACCGAGACGGCCCAAAACCGAGACGGAGACGGCCCAAAATCGAGACGGATACGGCCTAAAATCGAGACAGAGACAGCCTAAAACCGAGACGGAGACGGCCTAAAACCGAGACGGAGACGGCCCAAAACCGAGACGGCCCAAAACCGAGACGGAGACGGCCCAAAATCGAGACGGATACGGCCTAAAATCGAGACGGAGACAGCCTAAAAGCGAGACGGAGACGGCCTAAAAGCGATACGGAGACGGCCTAAAACCGAGACGGAGACGGCCTAAAACCGAGACGGAGAAGGCCTAAAATCGAGACAGTCTAAAACCGAGATGGAGACGGCCTAAAATCAACATGGCGATGGCCTAAAACCGAGACGGAGAAGGCCTAAAACCGAGACGGCCTAAAACCGAGATGGAGACGGCCTAAAATTGACATGGCGACGGCCTAAAACCGAGACGGAGACAGCCTAAAACCGAGACGGAGAAGGCCTAAAACCGAGACGGAGACGGCCTAAAATCGAGACAGTCTAAAACCGAGACGGAGACGGCCTAAAATCAACATGGCGACGGCCTAAAATCGAGAGGGAGAAGGCCTAAAACCGAGACGGAGACGGCCTAAAACCGAGACGGAGACGGCCCCGAGACGGAGAAGGAAAACGAGACAGTCTAAAACCGAGACGGAGACGGCCTAAAATCAACATGGCGACGGCCTAAAATCGAGACGGAGAAGGCCTAAAACCGAGAAGGCCTAAAAACCGAGACGGACGGAGACGGCCTAAAACCGAGGAGAAGGCCTAAAACCAAAACGGAGACGCCTAAAATTAAAAAAATTTTAAACCAAAAAGGAAGAGGCCTAAAATCAAAAAGGGAAAGGCCTAAAACCAGACGGAGACGGCCTAAAACCGAGACGGAGGCAGCCACAGACGGAGGCAGCCTAAAATCGAGACGGAGACAGTTGCTGTGAGTTTTTACGTTAACCACGTTTTTCGTGAAACTGTTGAGAACTGCGACTACAATCTGGGAGAAAATTCATTTCCCTTGAAACAGGATGGAGAATACCGAATCCAGTTCTGCTGTGTGGGACATTTGGGAGGACAGGGTTGCATCATGTTCTGTTCACCTCATATCAGCTGTTGTGTTTGATCAGAGTTCTGCTGACTGGTTTTCATTCAGTCATGAGTAGAAGCTGATGGACGCCTGCAGTCCAAGAACCGTCGCGATTATTAAACACAGCAGCACATTTAGCAGAACAGAGTCGTGATGCGAAGCGTCTATTCAGCGTATAAAAGCGTGGACTTCCTGTGAGCTCTGAGAGACGGCCGTCACCGCGTCCTCTTTGTTAAAGCGTGGCGTTCACAAAGAGAAGAATTAATCCGAATATATGGCTCTTAATGTGAAAGCCCTTCATGCTGCAGTGTGTGATTGAGTTTGTGGAGGCGAGCGGATCACAGGGTGAGCTGGCGGCCACCTGTACCGCTGCCCGCCTGCACAACACTCATACAATAAAAAGCCTTTTCTGGGGATTTGTTTGAGACCTGAGAGAGTTTCTGTGGTGTCTGAGAGTGAAGGAACTTTTCTGTAGATTATCTTCATTGTTGATAATCTTTTTAACTACGGGGGTGAGCTGCTACACCTGAACCTCTCCATCCAGGGCCGCCGCAATCGCTCTATAGCCCTGCCACTAATCCCATCATGCCTCAGGACGACTTGGCTTCTCCCCTCTTTCCTCCTCTTCCTCCTCTCTTCTTCCTCAGCAGGGGGAGGAGGAAAGCAGATTTAGAGTAGATCCATTTCATTTCAATAACCTGCATCTGCCCCGGCGTCGAGCGGCTCGCTGCAGGTCCAGATTCATACATTTCACACAGGAAGGACGATAACACGCTGAACTTCAGGTTCACCTTCAACAACAACATTTAAAGACATCTACAATATCCCAGCAAAAAACTGCAGGATTTCTATTGGAAAATATCATGTTTATGGCAAACAAACTCTAGTTTAACTATAGACAAAGAACGTACGTATATTCATAAGAAGTGAAAGTCAGTGGTTCATTCAACTGCAACATCAATTCCCAGCAGCAGAGCTACATTTACACCATTTTGGACTGAAAGCTGGCAAACGCCAGTAAAACGTCTTCAAAGAGACGTACCGAAGTAGAGCTACCTTATATCTACTCTATTGAACTGGCCTGTGTTGAACAAAAAAATACTGGCTATGGCCAAAAACCAAGATCACAACGCCAAAAACCAAGATCACAACGCCAAAAACCCAAGATCACAACGCCAAAAACCGAGATCACAACGCCAAAAACCAAGATCACAACGCCAAAAACCTAAGAACACAACGCCAACAACCAAGATCACAACGGCAACAACCACACAACACACAACAACCAACATCAGTTCCCAGCAGCAGACCTCCTACAGCAAAGTGAGAAACAATAAGAGGTTCAATAATCAATTATATACTCTTAATTTATTCATAAGCACATCGGTTATATAGATAATATCGATCAAACATCTGGATCAGCAGCTGGCTGTTAGTTGAGGAAGATCTGATCTGAATTCTCAGAGCAGAATGTGAGTTTTAACATCAGTATCAGGAGATCATCTTCATCTGATTGATGGAGGCCCGAATTCATAATTAATATTTGATTCATTGTGCAGCCTTCGGTCGGGATAATAAATCTGACAACAGAATCGGTCGCATCTGGTTTATATTCTGATTTTACATGTTTAAATGATAAACAGGTTTTAGTGATGTGTCCCGGTTTGTCCCGTCTCTGCGGTGTCTCTGCGGCGTCTTCGTGGCGTCTCCGTGGCGTCCCCGTCTCCGTGGCGTCCCCGTCTCCGGGGCCGGCGTCTCTGCGGCGTCCCCGTCTCCGTGGCGTCCCCGTCTCCGTGGCGTCCTTTATGGATCCACATTAACAGCCTCCTGCTGGTTTCTGTTGATTTTAAAGGTTCAAACTTTCATTTTTCTTGTTGAGAGAAATCATATTAAACTTCTCCTTAAATGACAGAGGAGGGCGGCGGCGGCGGCGGCGGCGGCGGCGGCGGTCGGGGGGCATGTTTTTAATAATATACTTGACATCAGAGCGGTGGGCTGAATTAAACGCCCCGCCTGTTGCTTGTTTTTATTAGGAAGTGTGAGATGACGTTGTTTTTGCCCTGACACCAGATTCTGTGCTGCTTTATTGGGACCAGGTTGATCGCTGCACTCCATGCAGATCAGAAGCTCTGATTTATGCACCTTTCCTGCGGCGAATGGAACATTAAATTTAATTTTGCCGCTGTGCCTGCACCGCGCTCAGGCTTGACACGGTGAACCGGGCCCGCCGCCGCCGCCGCTGTGCAGGAATTCATTACTTCCTCCACAATATGCGAAAGCAACATTTGAATGAAACATTTGTCTGATGTCAGAACGGAGGAGCGTCTACTCTCTATCCAGATCCACCGAGCGGCGAGGAGGCAGCACGCCGCTCCGACGCCACGGAAACAAAGCAGCGAGTCGCGTAATGGTGGCACATTAAAATGAGGCCTGTTGGATGAGAGCAGCAGAGCAATCTGTTTCTGCCCGTGATCGCCCATTACTGCTTCGTAATGACGTGGAAAAAATGCCACAAAGCAAAGTAATGAAATGTATTTTTCCCGCCGCCGGCTGTAACTGTCAGCTTCAGCTGTGCAGCTCAGACAAACACAGACCGAGTCACGCTATCGGCGGCGTGATCGATCACGCTCACATTCACTCCGCATCCCTCGGACTTCTACAGTCCTTCTTCTTATTTTCATCATCATCTTCGCTGTCTATTAATGTGTTGATGATTGTCTCCATTAATCGATTAGCTGCTTGGAGAATATACCAGGACAACCATGAATGTATAAACAGAATAATCTATATAGTGTAGTCACAAGAGAATCTGTTAGATTTTAGACATGTATTAAACATATTAACATGTATTAACATATTAATTATAATTATTATTATATTAGAGTTATAGATTTGTTAGAGTATAACATAATCTATATGAACTATTGTACCAACCCAGCCATCAGAGATGTTTTTAGTATTTAATATGATTTACATTTCTGTATATCAGGGATACGTTGAATATCAGCATTTATGAACCAAAAAAGTTTCATAAAAATGTTTCATATCAGCTTCAAATCAAGAGAAATACACAATTTTATGTGGTTAACGTGAAATGATTGGTTCAATTTTGGCAACAAAACTAGTGGTAATATAACAATATAACGTAATATAATATAACATTACAATATAACATATTAGGTAACAACAATGTAACTTATCGTGACATAACAACGTAACAACAATATAATATAACTTAAGGATGCAGTGCGACTATGTAACACAAGATGTGCTGCTAATACTTATTCTATAATTATTATGGACTCATCTAAAACTCATGCCAGCCATCATGAAGGCGACAGCATCCGTAGACATTTTCTTCATGAATTATTGACAAAGTGATTGATCCAGCAGACGAATGACATCAAACTGCTCCCACACTACATTAAAATCTGTGACCCATCATTTCCACGAGGAAGTATTACAGTCTGCGTTGTCCTTTCTCTGGAGGGGGCCCCTGGCCCCTGGCCCCCGGCCCCCCGGCCCCCCGGCCCCGGGATCAGCCTCCTGCCTCACAGTAAGCTGATCAGATTACAGCCTCGTAGCTGTGGATCTGGGCGCCGACGCGGCGACCACACGGTCAGCGTGGTGCGGCCGAGCGCGACCCTGTGATAAAGGAAATCCTCCATGCGTGTGCAGCGGCGGCTGATGCCTTTAAAGGCTGCTGGCTGTTGGGATGGAGACACAGACGACAGAGTGGAGATGGATTCACGGTCAGGGATGAACCCCCAAAACTCTGATCCAGTAGGGGGGGTCAGGTGCATGAACATAATCAGACATTCATCACAGGGACACTGGACACAGGACAGAAGCATTAACCATTAACCTTGGTTTCTGGTCGTCTCCGTCTCGGTTTCTGGTCGTCTCCGTCTCGGTTTCTGGTCGTCTCCGTCTCGGTTGTCTCCGTCTCCGTTTCTGGTCATCTCCGTCTCCGTTTCTGGTCGTCTCCGTCTCGGTTTCTGGTCATCTCCGTCTCGGTTTCTGGTCGGCTCCGTCTCGGTTGTCTCCGTCTCCGTTTCTGGTCATCTCCGTCTCCGTTTCTGGTCATCTCCATCTCCGTTTCTGGTCATCTCCATCTCCGTTTCTGGTCATCTCCGTTTCTGGTCGTCTCCGTCTCGGTTTCTGGTCATCTCCGTCTCCGTTTCTGGTCGTCTCCGTCTCGGTTTCTGGTCGTCTCCGTCTCCGTTTCTGGTCATCTCCGTTTCTGGTCGTCTCCGTCTCGGTTTCTGGTCGTCTCCGTCTCGGTTTCTGGTCATCTCCGTTTCTGGTCGTCTCCGTCTCGGTTTCTGGTTGTCTCCGTCTCGGTTTCTGGTCGGCTCTGTCTCGGTTGTCTCCGTCTCCGTTTCTGGTCATCTCCGTCTCCGTTTCTGGTCGTCTCCGTCTCCGTTTCTGGTCGTCTCCGTCTCGGTTTCTGGTCATCTCCGTCTCCGTTTCTGGTCATCTCCGTCTCCGTTTCTGGTCGTCTCCGTTTCTGGTCGTCTCCGTTTCTGGTCGTCTCCGTTTCTGGTCATCTCCGTTTCTGGTCGTCTCCGTCTCGGTTTCTGGTTGTCTCCGTCTCGGTTTCTGGTCGGCTCTGTCTCGGTTGTCTCCGTCTCCGTTTCTGGTCATCTCCGTCTCCGTTTCTGGTCGTCTCCGTCTCGGTTTCTGGTCATCTCCGTCTCCGTTTCTGGTCATCTCCGTCTCCGTTTCTGGTCGTCTCCGTTTCTGGTCTTTCCCTTTTCTTCTCCTCTCCTTTTTTTCTCCTCCCCCTCCCCTTTTTTTTTCCTCCCCTTCTCCTTTTCTGGTCCTCTCCCTCTCCTTTTCTGGTCGTCTCCGTCTCGGTTTCTGGTCATCTCCGTCTCGGTTTCTGGTCATCTCCGTCTCCGTTTCTGGTCATCTCCGTCTCCGTTTCTGGTCGTCTCCGTTTCTGGTCGTCTCCGTTTCTGGTCGTCTCCGTCTCGGTTTCTGGTCGTCTCCGTCTCGGTTCTTGACTGTGGCCATCTTGGTAAGTACTTGTAGAAGACCAAAATCTTCGGTTCAGTTCCATCCTCCTTCTCGGAGTTGCTCTCTGAATAAGACCAGTGTTCTGAAGCAAGGATTTGTATATTAGCAGTAATGTATCACAATACGGACGTGGAAGCAACGTTCTGGTTATTTAAAAGTGAAAGTGTACTAAAAATATTTTGTCCCTAAATATTATTATTGGTATTGGTGATCGATAATGGTGGTTGGTGGTGCAGCCCTGTTGTAACAGTGGAGAGAATGAAGGGCAGCGGTTGTTAAATGCAGTCGTCATGTGAGCGGCGAGCCTCCTCGCCTGCTCTGCAGTATCGGCGCTCCTCGCCGGGTCCCCGGGGCCCTCTCCCAGCCAAAGTGACGAGCTCGTGCCCAGATGCAAATGACTTTCCAAGGTCCTTGTGATTGCTCATTAACTTTCCGCGGGCATAAGTCCTAACTTTATTATTGACTGCCCAGAATACACAATCCACCGACCTCTGCCACCTGCAACTAAATCTCTCCCATCCGATCCATCGCACTGATTTCTGCAGCCGGCCAGAAAACTGGAGCCAGCAGTTTAGTCACCTTAAGTGTTTACACGCCCCCCCCCCCCCCCCCTCCTCCACCACCTCCTCCTCCACCACCTCCTCCTCCACCACCTCCACCACCACCACCACCACCTGCCCGCAGCCACGCAGCACTGCAGACCATGCACACATCCATGTGTCAGACTATTTAAACACCGTCATTATGAATGGTACAGTACAGATTCAACATTTAAACCCTCGTCTTTATTGATTGACGCCACCGAGTCCCTCCAGTGTTGGTTTATTCAGTGAGCGGGGGCTCCGACGGCTTTACCTCACCATGAAATATTTATCGAAAGCCTAAAGAATTTTCATCTTGTCATTAAACGCCCATCCTGCCTCGGAGACCTGCACCCCGCTGGATGCAGTGCTTATGCAGATCAGGTCTGGAGAATCAACATATTACAAGCAGCTGACATTTGTCCTGATATATTGAATCGTTAGCGCGACAGAATCACTTAAGCTGGATCCACTAACATCAAGTTTCCTCTCCTTATTGACCCTCGCGGGCCGGGCCTGACAAGTGGAGCTGAAGCAAAGTTCATTAATAATGTGAAATAAATCAATTTCCCTGGAAATGGTGGGACGGCTGCAGACTGCAGGAGCCGCTGTGACGTTTCAGCGAGTCTTCGTTAGATATGAATCTGTGAGTGAAGCTGTCAGGATGCAGGAAATCTTCACCCACAATAATTCATACTTTCAATATCACCTTTTAGAGAGTTAAAGGAACAATCTGTAACCCGAACCCCGGATGATCAGCTGTAGATTTTTATCATATTTATTCATCTAATAATATCAACTCCTTGTTGATTTTCGTGACATCACCTGTATACGGTCAAAGACGATTGGCCGGCCCTCAGAAACAGGCTGAAATGTGACGAAGAGCAAACAAGAAATATGTTTCAGGAAACAGATGTTGGACCGTCCGAACGCCTGGATGGAAGCTGTGACGCCTCAGTCAGACGAGGAGGAGGAGGAGCAGGAGCAGGAGGAGGAGGAGGAGGAGCAAGAGCAGGAGGAGCAGGAGCAGCAGGAGGAGCAGGAGCAGGAGGAGGAGGAGGGAGGAGGAGCAGGAGCAGCAGGAGGAGGAGGAGCAGCAGGAGGAGGAGCAGAAGCAGCAGGAGCAGGGGAGAGGAGGAGGAGGAGCAAGAGCAGGAGGAGGAGGAGCAAGAGCAGGAGGAGCAGGAGGAGCAGGAGGGCAGGAGGAGCAGGAGCAGCAGGAGGAGGGTTATAGAAGGGCAGACCACCAGGAGACCTCCTCCTCCTCCTGCTCCTCCTCCTCCTCCTCCTCCTGCTCCTGCTCCTCCTCCTCCTGCTCCTGCTCCTGCTCCTCCTCCTCCTGCTCCTGCTCCTCCTCCTCCTCCTGCTCCTGCTCCTGCTCCTCTCCTCCTCCTCCTGCTCCTCCTCCTCCTCCTGCTCCTGCTCCTCCTCCTCCTGCTCCTCCTCCTCCTCCTGCTCCTGCTCCTGCTCCTCCTCCTCCTCCTGCTCCTGCTCCTCCTCGTCCTCCACCCCCCCACCCTCACTAAAAATGTGACAGACTCATTTTTGCCTCCGGTCCGTCTCCTCGTCTCATTTCTTCATCATTCTTCGCTCCATCGATTCCTCTGCTTCATCAAGCTCCCACGCTGCAGCCACACCTCTCACACCTTGGCAGCGATCGCCGCGGTGACGGCAGACAGGAAGTGCAGCGTCAGCCGATATTGTAGCGTCCTTCGGCAGCCGCTGTCACAGCGACAGGAAGGTCAGAGCTGCTGACAGAGTCGGATCAACTCGGCGGCGACCATGGTACCATGTTACTGTCCATCAGGAGACCAGGACCGAGGTTCACCATGACACCGGTATCAGACCTCAGTATCAGTATGGTATCGGAACCCGTCTGGACCGGGTCAGAGGTGGTCTGAGGACCACATATCCTGTTCTGGATGCGGCAGCAGATTATCATAACACAATGGTACTAAGCTACAGTTTCTTCTGTCTGTCAGTCATTCAATCAATCAGTCAATCAATCAGCCTGTATTGATCTTTCATCCAGGTTACTGCAGTTCTAAGTCTTTCACAGCCAACTGACAGATGAAGTTCAGAACAATTCAGCGATTTAACAGCAAAACTAGAAAAGCAGTCGGAGAGCTCAGACCTCCACCAAGCACCATAGTTTCCCCCCTGGCGGTTTCTTCTGGATCCGTCTCCTCAAGTATTAAAGCTGGATCAGATTCGTTGACATACTTCAGATGCTGAACTGTCTCAGAAATCTCTACCTCTAATATTAAATGCACAGTAGGTCAAAATGTAAGAGTACCCCCATTTTTTATATAAATTGCTATAAAATCCGCCATCTGGATCAGATCTGGATCAGCCTTTGGGATTTGATAGAAGTCCACATTGTAAATCCCTGAGTCCAATTTCATGAGCTTTGGGCAACAATTACCAGAGATATTGAGAAACAATGTTTTGGGTCCCATTTACCTCAATGTTAACGAAAATTTCAAAGTGATCCAGAATCCAGGATTTCTTCCGGATCACCCCCAAAATTAAATCACTTCTTCATTTTCACATTTTCAACACACCCTGAAAATTTCATCAAAATCCGTCCATAAGTTTTTGAGTTATCTTGAACACAGACAAACAGATAAACGCCGGTAAAAACAAACCTCCTTGGTGGAGGAAATAATCTGAGACGACGTGAGACGGTAAAATGCGTTCAGCAGTAAAACAGTGTGAAGTAAAAACTAGATTAATAAAGTAGAATACAAATCATTCACATTAAATACAATAAATAACTTACTCATAAAATAACAATTACATACATTAAATACATGAATAAAATAAAAACTAGACTGAATGAAAGATCTGGCTGAATACGCAGGTTTTAAGGGCACACTTTATTGTGTTGCAGTATTGTGTTATTGTAGTGTTGTCTTATTGTGTTATTGTAGTGTTGTGTTACTGTAGTGCTGTTATTGTAGTGTAGTACTGTTGTGTTATTGTGGTGTTTTGTTATTGTAGTGTTGTGTTTTTCTGTTATTGTAGTGTAGTACCGTTGTGTTATTGTGTTTTGTTATTGTAGTGTTGTGTTTTTCTGTTATTGTAGTGTAGTACCGTTGTGTTATTGTATTATTGTAGTGTTGTGTTACTGTAGTGCTGTTATTGTAGTGTAGTACTGTTGTGTTATTGTTTTTTTTGTGTGTTGTGTTTTTCTGTTTTTGTAGTGTAGTACCGTTGTGTTATTGTAGCTTAGTACCATTGTGTTATTGTAGCGTAGTACTGTTGTGTTATTGTAGTATAGTACCGTTGTGTTATTGTAGCTTAGTACCATTGTCTTATTGTAGTGTAGTACCGTTGTGTTATTGTAGCGTAGTACCATTGTCTTATTGTAGTGTAGTACCGTTGTGTTATTGTAGCGTAGTACTGTTGTGTTATTGTAGTATAGTACCGTTGTGTTATTGTAGCTTAGTACCATTGTGTTATTGTAGCTTAGTACCATTGTGTTATTGTAGTGTAGTACCATTGTGTTATTGTAGTCTAGTACCGTTGTGTTATTGTAGCGTAGTACTGTTGTGTTATTGTAGCATAGTACCATTGTGTTATTGTAGCTTAGTACCATTGTGTTATTGTAGCTTAGTACCATTGTGTTATTGTAGTGTAGTACCGTTGTGTTATTGTGGCATAGTACCGTTGTGTTACTGTTGTGTTATTGTAGTGTAGTACCATTGTGTTATTGTAGTGTAGTACCGTTGTGTTATTGTAGTGTTGTACCGTTGTGTTATTGTAGTGTAGTACGATTGTGTTATTGTTGTGTTATTGTAGTGTAGTACCGTTGTGTTATTGTAGTGTAGTACCGTTGTGTTATTGTAGCTTAGTACCACTGTGTTATTGTAGCGTAGTACTGTTGTGTTATTGTGGTATAGTACCGTTGTGTTATTGTAGTGTAGTACGGTTGTGTTATTGTTGTGTTATTGTAGTGTAGTACGGTTGTGTTATTGTAGTGTAGTACCGTTGTGTTATTGTAGCGTAGTACTGTTGTGTGATTGTAGTATAGTACCGTTGTGTTTTTGTAGCTTAGTACCATTGTGTTATTGTAGCTTAGTACCATTGTGTTATTGTAGTGTAGTACCGTTGTGTTATTGTAGCATAGTACTGTTGTGTTATTGTAGTCTAGTACCGTTGTGTTATTGTAGCATAGTACTGTTGTGTTATTGTAGCTTAGTACCATTGTGTTACTGTAGCTTAGTACCATTGTGTTATTGTAGTGTAGTACCGTTGTGTTATTGTAGCGTAGTACTGTTGTGTTATTGTTGTGTTATTGTAGTGTAGTACCATTGTGTTATTGTAGTGTTGTACCGTTGTGTTATTGTAGTGTAGTACGATTGTGTTATTGTTGTGTTATTGTAGTGTAGTACTGTTGTGTTATTGTAGTGTAGTACCGTTGTGTTATTGTAGCTTAGTACCACTGTGTTATTGTAGCGTAGTACTGTTGTGTTATTGTGGTATAGTACCGTTGTGTTATTGTAGTGTAGTACGGTTGTGTTATTGTTGTGTTATTGTAGTGTAGTACCGTTGTGTTATTGTAGTGTAGTACCGTTGTGTTATTGTAGCTTAGTACCACTGTGTTATTGTAGTATAGTACCGTTGTGTTATAGTAGCTTAGTACTATTGTGTTATTGTAGTGTAGTACCGTTGTGTTATTGTAGTGTAGTACCGTTGTGTTATTGTAGCTTAGTACCACTGTGTTATTGTAGTGTAGTACTGTTGTGTTATTGTAGTATAGTACCGTTGTGTTATTGTAGCTTAGTACCATTGTGTTATTGTAGCTTAGTACCGTTGTGTTATTGTAGCTTAGTACCATTGTGTTATTGTAGCTTAGTACCATTGTGTTATTGTAGTGTAGTACCGTTGTGTTATTGTAGCGTAGTACTGTTGTGTTATTGTAGTGTAGTACCGTTGTGTTATTGTAGTGTAGTACCGTTGTGTTATTGTACCGTTGTGTTATTGTGGTGTTGTGTTATTGTAGTGTTGTGTTTTTCTGTTATTGTAGCGTAGTACTGTTGTGTTATTGTAGTGTAGTACCGTTGTGTTATTGTAGCGTAGTACCGTTGTGTTATTGTTGTGTTATCGTAGTGTAGTACCGTTGTGTTATTGTAGTGTAGTACTGTTGCGTTATTGTAGTGTAGTACCGTTGGGTTATTGTGTTATTGTTGTGTTGTGTTATTGTAGTGTAGCACCGTTGTGTTATTGTAGTGTAGTACCATTGTATTATTGTAGCATAGTACCGTTGTGTTATTGTAGTGTAGTACCGTTGTGTTATTGTAGTGTAGTACCATTGTGTTATTGTAGTGTAGTACCGTTGTGTTATTGTAGTGTAGCACCGTTGTGTTATTGTAGTGTAGTACCGTTGTATTATTGTAGCATAGTACCGTTGTGTTATTGTAGTGTGGTACCGTTGTGTTATTGTAGTGTAGTACCGTTGTGTTATTGTAGTGTAGTACCGTTGTGTTATTGTAGTGTTGTGGTGTTGTGTTATTGTACCGTTGTGTTATTGTGGTGTTGTGTTATTGTAGTGTTGTGTTTTTCTGTTATTGTAGCGTAGTACTGTTGTGTTATTGTAGTGTAGTACCGTTGTGTTATTGTAGCGTAGTACCGTTGTGTTATTGTTGTGTTATCGTAGTGTAGTACCGTTGTGTTATTGTAGTGTAGTACTGTTGCGTTATTGTAGTGTAGTACCGTTGGGTTATTGTGTTATTGTTGTGTTGTGTTATTGTAGTGTAGCACCGTTGTGTTATTGTAGTGTAGTACCGTTGTGTTATTGTAGTGTTGTGGTGTTGTATTATTGTACCGTTGTGTTATTGTGGTGTTGTGTTATTGTAGTGTTGTGTTTTTCTGTTATTGTAGTGTAGTACTGTTGTGTTATTGTAGTGTAGTACCGTTGTGTTATTGTAGCGTAGTACCGTTGTGTTATTGTAGTGTAGTACTGTTGCGTTATTGTAGTGTAGTACCGTTGTGTTATTGTAGCGTAGTACCGTTGTGTTATTGTTGTGTTATCGTAGTGTAGTACCGTTGTGTTATTGTAGCGTAGTACCGTTGTGTTATTGTAGTGTAGTACCATTGTGTTATTGTAGTGTAGTACCGTTGTGTTATTGTTGTGTTATCGTAGCGTAGTACCGTTGTGTTATTGTAGCGTAGTACCATTGTGTTATTGTAGTGTAGTACGGTTGTGTTATTGTAGTGTAGTACCGTTGTGTTATTGTAGTGTAGTACCGTTGTGTTATTGTTGTGTTATTGTAGTGTAGTACCGTTGTGTTATTGTAGTGTTGTACCGTTGTGTTATCGTAGTGTAGTACCGTTGTGTTATTGTTATGTTATCGTAGTGTAGTACCGTTGTGTTATTGTAGTGTAGTACCGTTGTGTTATTGTAGTGTTATACCGTTGTGTTATCGTAGTGTAGTACCGTTGTGTTATTGTTGTGTTATCGTAGTGTAGTACCTTTGTGTTATTGTTGTGTTATCGTAGTGTAGTACCGTTGTGTTATTGTAGTGTAGTACTGTTGTGTTATTGTAGTGTAGTACCGTTGTGTTCCTGTAGTGTAGTACCATTGTGTTATTGTAGTGTAGTACCGTTGTGTTATTGTAGTGTTGTGGTGTTCTGTTTTTATACCGTTGTGTTATTGTGGTGTTGTGTTATTGTAGTGTTGTACCATTGTGTTATCGTAGTGTAGTACCGTTGTGTTATTGTTATGTTATCGTAGTGTAGTACCGTTGTGTTATTGTAGTGTAGTACCGTTGTGTTATTGTAGTGTTATACCGTTGTGTTATCGTAGTGTAGTACCGTTGTGTTATTGTTGTGTTATCGTAGTGTAGTACCTTTGTGTTATTGTTGTGTTATCGTAGTGTAGTACCGTTGTGTTATTGTAGTGTAGTACTGTTGTGTTATTGTAGTGTAGTACCGTTGTGTTACTGTAGTGTAGTACCATTGTGTTATTGTAGTGTAGTACCGTTGTGTTATTGTAGTGTTGTGGTGTTGTGTTTTTATACCGTTGTGTTATTGTGGTGTTGTGTTATTGTAGTGTTGTTTTTCTGTTATTGTAGCGTAGTACTGTTGTGTTATTGTAGTGTAGTACCGTTGTGTTATTGTAGCGTAGTACCGTTGTGTTATTGTAGTGTAGTACCGTTGTGTTATTGTTGTGTTATCGTAGTGTAGTACCGTTGTGTTATTGTAGCGTAGTACCGTTGTGTTATTGTAGTGTAGTACGATTGTGTTATTGTAGTGTAGTACCGTTTTGTTATTGTTGTGTTATTGTAGTGTAGTACCATTGTGTTATTGTAGTGTTGTACTGTTGTGTTATTGTAGTGTAGTACGGTTGTGTTATTGTTGTGTTATTGTAGTGTAGTACCGTTGTGTTATTGTTGTATTATTGTTGTGTTATTGTAGTGTAGTACCGTTGTGTTATTGTAGTGTTGTACCGTTGTGTAATCGTAGTGTCGTACCGTTGTGTTATTGTTGTGTTATCGTAGTGTAGTACCGTTGTGTTATTGTAGTGTTATTGTAGTGTTATTGTAGTGTTGTACCGTTGTGTTATTGTAGTGTAGTACCGTTGTGTTATTGTTGTGTTATCGTAGTGTAGTACCGTTGTGTTATTGTTGTGTTATCGTAGTGTAGTACCGTTGTGTTATTGTAGTGTAGTACCGTTGTGTTATTGTAGTGTAGTACCGTTGTGTTATTGTTGTATTATTGTTGTGTTATCGTAGTGTAGTACCGTTGTGTTATTGTAGTGTTGTACCGTTGTGTTATTGTTGTGTTATCGTAGTGTAGTACCGTTGTGTTATTGTAGTGTAGTACCGTTGTGTTATTGTAGTGTAGTACCGTTGTGTTATTGTTGTATTATTGTTGTGTTATCGTAGTGTAGTACCGTTGTGTTATTGTTGTATTATTGTTGTGTTATTGTAGTGTAGTACCGTTGTGTTATTGTAGTGTTGTACCGTTGTGTTATTGTAGTGTTGTACCGTTGTGTTATTGTTGTGTTATCGTAGTGTAGTACCGTTGTGTTATTGTAGTGTAGTACCGTTGTGTTATTGTAGTGTAGTACCGTTGTGTTATTGTTGTATTATTGTTGTGTTATCGTAGTGTAGTACCGTTGTGTTATTGTAGTGTTGTACCGTTGTGTTATTGTTGTGTTATCGTAGTGTTGTACCGTTGTGTTATTGTAGTGTTGTACCGTTGTGTTATTGTTGTGTTATCGTAGTGTAGTACCGTTGTGTTATTGTAGTGTAGTACCGTTGTGTTATTGTAGTGTAGTACCGTTGTGTTATTGTTGTATTATTGTTGTGTTATCGTAGTGTAGTACCGTTGTGTTATTGTAGTGTAGTACCGTTGTGTTATTGTTGTATTATTGTTGTGTTATCGTAGTGTAGTACCGTTGTGTTATTGTAGTGTTGTACCGTTGTGTTATTGTTGTGTTATCGTAGTGTAGTACCGTTGTGTAGTTGTTGGCGGCAGCAGCGTTCATCGTTGTGTTTTTTCGTCCCCGTCAGGACAACGTCACTGATTGGCCCTTCGGGGGCCCGGCTCTCACAGTCCCTCCCTTCGATCAATTGCGTGATGGTAATTGTATTACAGGGAGTTAATGTCATTGGTGCATGTGATCAGTGGATCGGTGGTGCTGGCTCAGCGCTGCTCCGTCCTCCCCCAGCTCCTCCTGCCTCTGATTGGACGGCTGGTGACCAGCAGCTACCTTAGCGGTACAGCTCATTTGCTAATTGAAAAGTGATTGACAAATCTGAAGCTGCATGACTGGGAATCCCCTCAGCCAATTCCAGCCTCCTGATGCGTGCAGATGTGACACCGGGTGAACGATGAAGGAGAAGTGAGGATGATGTTTTGAATGATGAGGTGGTGCGGACCCTTCCCGACTCCGACTGGAAAGATTGGGGAAGAGAGCAGCGGGAATCCTTCATTGGGATTCCCGGCGGAGGCAGCGTCCAGCAGCTGAAATGCCTTCTGTCAGTGCCTTTAAAAGTGAGCAATAACAAATCTCCCGGCTAATGTCAGTGAATTAAGCCGGCAGCCTGTATAGACAGTGTGGGGGGCAGAGCAGCCCCCCCACAGCCCCATTACCTGTCACAGCGACGGTCACAATCACCAGAGACAAGTCACCGCCGCAGAGAGCTCGCCGCTCCCCGGAGGGCCGCCGCGGTCCTGTCGGCCGGTTGTCAGCCGCTGAACGGGCAGCTCGGTCTGGTTAGAGAGAGAAACCAGCAGCCAGCAGTAATCAGGCAGCGCCGCTCACCACACGGAACGCCACGGACAGAGGCTGACAGACGGCGACACGCCGCCGAACCCGTAAATACTCTGAACAAGGGAAGGTGAGACGAGATGAAGCCCAGGGAATCAGCAAGGAGCAGCAGCCGGTCCTCCCAGTTACACCATGGGAGCGCCAGGACCACTTCCTGTCAGTTCACCGATGTAACCTGATTTACTAACAGATGGTTTAATTCCAGAATCCACATACCTGCTTCATCTGAGTCTCTGTGGACCTAGAAGGAAGTCACCGCTTTTATTGTGGTAGTCTGAGTAATGTGACATCATATCCGTTCGGTATTCGTCAACCAGAACAAACCTCAGAAAGTATTAAAGAGTGGTCGTCTCCATCTTGAAACACGATCAGCAGATCATATTAAAATAATAATAATGTGATAGTCGAAATAATTGTGCAGCTCATTGTCTCATAATCTGTCCAAGGTAGCGTACTGATATAATTTAATTTTAGCATATTTTAAGTATAAAAGTTTTACTGCTTTAAATCCATCTTACACTTGAAACGAGTCCTGCCTGTGAACACAGTGCGACCCCACTGTTGAAACTAACCCGCCGGGTACTGGCTATTATCTGGTGGCCTGTCGGCAGCAGAACAACAGTATCTGTGGCCAGCAGACGTTTGTTGAAGCCGCCGCTTCATTCTCTGCTCTGCATCGCCACAATTGACTTGTCATGTATCTTCCAGCTAATTAGCTCTTGTAAAGCGGGGTTATGTAAGGCTGGCATTGATAAGAACACAGCGGTAAATTGACCGTGTAATGCTGCCATTCATTCGGGGACAATGACCCCCTGTAGTGCTAATCGGGATTAATTAAAGAGCGTTAAGGGAGAGTGATGGCGGGGCAGTGTGCATGCTGGGTAGATAGCAGGGCTCCCTCTTTATTGGTCAGCTGTTGGGGGGGGGGGTCTCTGAAAACAGGTGGCTGCATTTAAACAAAAGGTGGTTGCAGAGAGTTGGACGTTACCAGACATTAGATTAGTCCTCAGAAGCCTCAGCGACGACAGCGGTGGAGGCCTGTTAGCGCCAGGAAGAAGTCAGTACTACCTACGATTATGTTCTGTGTGATTACTATGAAAATACTCACAGTCAGCCAAGTAAAGTGAGTCAGGTATGAAGTACAACTGGCAGTACTCTGTAGGGCTGGTAGAGTTGACGCTATAATAATAACACATTAACACAAGTAGAGATTTTTAGGTTGTAGACATTCAGTTTTAAAGTTAGACTGAAGGTTCTGATCGTCTACTACTACTACTACTACTACTACTACTACTACTACTTGTTGCCTGTTGGGCTGCAGTTTGTCATGTTCTGATTGGAGCAGATTTTTGATGATTTTTGATTCTGGACCATATCTGCCATTGATTAGTGCTGTTATTGATTTATAATAAATATATACACACATTTCCATATTAGTCCAGTAACATGTTGATCAGAGGATTAAATCCTGGACTGATCTCCCTGTAAAGGTCAGTATGAGCAGATAAAGTATGTGATTAGTTTGTGATTAATCATGATTAAATATTTTGAG
Source organism: Pterois miles (assembly GCA_947000775.1). NCBI lineage: Eukaryota > Metazoa > Chordata > Actinopteri > Perciformes > Scorpaenidae > Pterois > Pterois miles. The sequence goes on along the minus strand of CAMQGK010000514.1, from coordinate 785,695 downwards.
CCTGCTGGTTCTGGGTCTGTTACTGAAGCAGGTGTTAAACCTGCGGCTGCTGAAACAGTTGAATGACTTGCAGTGTGAATGCTTATTGATCCTCTGAATCGCTGTTATTGTTGTGATTCTGAGGACAAAGGAAGGAAACTCTGCACATCTGCAGGGTGATGGAGTGTTGTGTGAATGCTGTTTCTCTCTGCTGTTCAGTAATACTAATGAGAGGTAACATCTGAGTGTATCCCTCAAATGTCTGAACAGGGAAAAAGCATGAACTGTTGCTGTTGGCAGCGGCTCCGGACCCGCCATAACACGCTGTTAGTGCTGTTTCTCCTTTGGCTTTTGATGGCGGCGGGGAATTTATGTGGCAGTGGATCTATCTTACAGAGCGGCCCATCTGCCCGGCGCTGCCTCTGCTGGCAGCGACTCCCAAACACTGCAGATTGCTAATGTGGCATTAAACAATAAATGGACCAAACGCTGTTCCTTCAGTAATTTCTTCAAGCCGTCAGAGTCAGCAGCTGCACGATCCTGGTTTTTATATGTCGAACCCACAAACGGCTCAGCGGTTCCACTGTGGAGGCTTTATTTACACAGCAGGCTGCCAGGTCCACATTCAGGGAAACACTCCTCTCGTGTGTGTGCGCTAAATATGAAGCTACACACGCTTAGCTTAGCTTAGCTTAGCGTAGCTTAGCGTAGCTTAGCGCAGTTAGGCGCAGGGGCTTTAAACTCTGAACACACCACACATGTTATAATGATTTAGTTATTTTTCTACATGTATTTGGGAATAATCATCATCTCTACATTTTTCAATGACACTTCCCATAATGCTTTGGCTTTAGCAGAGTTAGCTTCAGCTAACCCAAACAACTGTTTTCCATTCAGTCAAAGTGTCTCCATGGATGAGCAGACAGCTGTCACTGGATTACTGTGATACGAGCACCATTATACCTAACATGATAATCACGATTATTTTCATTAGTTTTGAGATCATGATTATTTTTCAGGATTATTATATTGATTTTATGAAAGTTATATTGGTATTGCACTTTCACATTTAAATAAAGAGAGAGCTGCTTCCACATCCATGCCGTGATACATTCCTGTGAAGCAAGACTGGTCCTTATTTCCAGGACGTCTCCAAGAAGCAACATGAAACTGATCCAACATGACCAGACACCGAGACGGAGACGACCAGACACCGAGACGGAGACGACCAGACACCGAGACGGAGACGACCAGAAACCAAGACGGAGACGACCAGAAACCAAGACGGAGACGACCAGAAACCAAGACGGAGACAACCAGAAACTGAGACGGAGACGACCAGACACCGAGACTGAGACGACCAGAAACCAAGATGGAGACAACCAGAAACTGAGACTGAGACGACCAGAAACCGAGACGGAGACGACCAGACACCGAGACGGAGACGACCAGAAACCAAGACGGAGACGACCAGAAACCAAGACGGAGACAACCAGAAACTGAGACGGAGACGACCAGACACCGAGACGGAGACGACCAGACACCGAGACGGAGACGACCAGAAACCGAGATGGAGACGACCAGAAACCGAGATGGAGACGACCAGAAACCAAGACTGAGACGACCAGAAACCAAGATGGAGACAACCAGAAACTGAGACTGAGACGACCAGAAACCGAGACTGAGACGACCAGAAACCGAGACTGAGACGACCAGAAACCGAGACGGAGACGACCAGAAACCAAGACTGAGACGACCAGAAACCGAGACTGAGACGACCAGAAACCGAGACTGAGACGACCACACTCAAGGCTTCAAGACTGTCGTCCCCAACCAGCTGGTCAGGCCTTATATACAGTCTACCAATCGATATACTGTAAGTTAAGTGTACACTATATTTCCAATATTTTCAGGGCTTCACCTCCGTCAGACAGTCCTTTCTGATGGAGAACTGAAGCTGTTGGACGTACGTCTCTGTCTTCAGAGCCACCAGTGGTTTCCCTCTCAGAGCAGCAGCTGGTCTACCGCTGCAGCCACCAGTTATTGATCAGTTATTATCAGTTATTAATCAGTTACTGTGACTGATCCGAACCAACATGGCGTCCACAGCAGTCTACCAGGGACATACAGACATCTAAATATTCTTTACTGTTTTCACTTTATTCCGTTGCAGTTTGTATAGAATGAATTATTTATCCTATAGTATTTACTCTGTGTGTGATGTTTTTGCAGGTCCATGACGGAGCGCCTGATGACCTGGGAGTCAGAGAGCAGGTCAGAAACACCCTTTTCTCTGGTTGATGTGTAGCGAGGCTGAACAGGAGGAGGACTCTGGCGGGTGAGGAGGAAAAAGAGGCGGCGGTGTGGGGTTGGTGCGTGGGCGACGTGGGCGGCGGGGGCGGCGGCGTCCCGCGGAGAAGGCTGTTTTCTCTCCACACACCGGCCACCGAGCACGCCTCCGCCGCTCGCCGCTCTGACGTCAGCTCGCCGCCAGCTGTTTATTTTTGCTGCGTCGTGTGCGGCGGCCAGAAGGTCTCCTCATCCAGAGGATGGCTGAGGTCTGAGGGCGGGAAAACAGAAGAGCTCTGGGCTCAGACATCAGGAGGGAGAGTCAGCATTTATCAGCCGTATCAATGATCACCACGGTGACAGCTCACATCCTGTCCCGCCGTCACAGTAGTACTACTGCTATTACTGCAGTCACAGTAGTATTACTGCTTCTACTGCTTTTACTGCAGTCACAGTAGTACTACTGCTTTTACTGCAGTCGCAGTAGTACTACTGCTATTACTGCAGTCACAGTAGTATTACTGCTTTTACTGCAGTCGCAGTAGTACTACTGCTATTACTGCAGTCACAGTAGTATTACTGCTTCTACTGCTTTTACTGCAGTCGCAGTAGTACTACTGCTATTACTGCAGTCACAGTAGTATTACTGCTTCTACTCTTTTCTGCAGTCGCAGTAGTACTACTGCTATTACTGCAGTCACAGTAGTATTACTGCTTCTACTGCTTTTACTGCAGTCACAGTGGTAGACTACTGCTATTACTGCAGTCACAGTAGTATTACTCTTCTACTGCTTTTACTGCAGTCGCAGTAGTACTACTGCTATTACTGCAGTCGCAGTAGTACTACTGCTTTTACTGCAGTCACAGTAGTATTACTGCTTTTACTGCAGTCACAGTAGTACTACTGCTTTTACTGCAGTCACAGTAGTATTACTGCTTTTACTGCAGTCGCAGTAGTACTACTGCTATTACTGCAGTCACAGTAGTATTACTGCTTCTACTGCTTTTACTGCAGTCGCAGTAGTACTACTGCTTTTACTGCAGTCACAGTAGTACTACTGCTTTTACCGCCGTCACAGTAGTACTACTGCTTTTACTGCAGTTGCAGTAGTATTACTGCTTCTACTGCTTTTACTGCAGTCACAGTAGTATTACTGCTTCTACTGCTTTTACTGCAGTCGCAGTAGTATTACTGCTTCTACTGCTTTTACTGCAGTCACAGTAGTATTACTGCTTCTACTGCTTTTACTGCAGTCACAGTAGTACTACTGCTTTTACTGCAGTCGCAGTAGTACTACTGCTATTACTGCAGTCACAGTAGTATTACTGCTTCTACTGCTTTTACTGCAGTCACAGTAGTACTACTGCTATTACTGCAGTCACAGTAGTACTACTGCTATTACTGCAGTCACAGTAGTACTACTGCTTTTACTGCAGTCACAGTAGTATTACTGCTTCTACTGCTTTTACTGCAGTCACAGTAGTATTACTGCTTCTACTGCTTTTACTGCAGTCACAGTAGTATTACTGCTTCTACTGCTTTTACTGCAGTCACAGTAGTATTACTGCTTTTACTGCAGTCACAGTAGTATTACTGCTTTTACTGCAGTCACAGTAGTACTACTGCTTTTACTGCAGTCGCAGTAGTACTACTGCTATTACTGCAGTCACAGTAGTATTACTGCTTCTACTGCTTTTACTGCAGTCACAGTAGTATTACTGCTTCTACTGCTTTTACTGCAGTCACAGTAGTATTACTGCTTCTACTGCTTTTACTGCAGTCACAGTAGTACTACTGCTTTTACTGCAGTCGCAGTAGTATTACTGCTTCTACTGCTTTTACTGCAGTCACAGTAGTACTACTGCTTTTACTGCAGTCGCAGTAGTACTACTGCTATTACTGCAGTCACAGTAGTATTACTGCTTCTACTCTTTTACTCAGTCACAGTAGTACTACTCTTTTACTCATCGCATTGTACTACTCTATTACTGCAGTCACAGTAGTACTACTGCTTTTACTGCAGTCACAGTAGTACTACTGCTATTACTGCAGTCACAGTAGTATTACTGCTTCTACTGCTTTTACTGCAGTCACAGTAGTATTACTGCTTCTACTGCTTTTACTGCAGTCACAGTAGTATTACTGCTTCTACTGCTTTTACTGCAGTCACAGTAGTACTACTGCTTTTACTGCAGTCGCAGTAGTACTACTGCTATTACTGCAGTCACAGTAGTATTACTGCTTCTACTGCTTTTACTGCAGTCACAGTAGTACTACTGCTTTTACTGCAGTCACAGTAGTATTACTGCTTCTACTGCTTTTACTCATCACAGTAGTACTACTGCTTTTACTGCAGTCGCAGTAGTACTACTGCTATTACTGCAGTCACAGTAGTACTACTGCTTTTACTGCAGTCACAGTAGTACTACTGCTATTACTGCAGTCACAGTAGTATTACTGCTTCTACTGCTTTTACTGCAGTCACAGTAGTATTACTGCTTCTACTGCTTTTACTGCAGTCACAGTAGTATTACTGCTTCTACTGCTTTTACTGCAGTCACAGTAGTACTACTGCTATTACTGCAGTCACAGTAGTATTACTGCTTCTACTGCTTTTACTGCAGTCGCAGTAGTACTACTGTTATTACTGCAGTCACAGTAGTATTACTGCTTCTACTGCTTTTACTGCAGTCGCAGTAGTACTACTGCTATTACTGCAGTCACAGTAGTATTACTGCTTCTACTGCTTTTACTGCAGTCACAGTAGTATTACTGCTTCTACTGCTTTTACTGCAGTCACAGTAGTATTACTGCTTCTACTCTTTTACTCAGTCACAGTAGTATTACTCTTCTACTCTATTACTGCAGTCACAGTGTATTACTGCTTCTACTCTTTTACTGCAGTCGCAGTAGTACTACTGCTATTACTGCATCACAGTAGTATTACTGCTTCTACTGCTTTTACTGCATCACAGTAGTATTACTGCTTCTACTGCTTTTACTGCAGTCACAGTAGTATTACTGCTTTTACTGCAGTCGCAGAGTACTACTGCTATTACTGCAGTCACAGTAGTACTACTGCTTTTACTGCAGTCACAGTAGTACTACTCTTTTACTGCAGTCGCAGTAGTACTACTCTATTACTGCAGTCACAGTAGTACTACTGCTTTTACTCAGTCGCAGAGACTACTCTTTTACTGCAGTCACAGTAGTACTACTGCTTTTACTGCAGTCGCAGTAGTACTACTGCTATTACTGCAGTCACAGTAGTACTACTGCTTTTACTGCAGTCACAGTAGTACTACTCCTTTTACCGCCGTCACAGTAGTACTACTGCTTTTACTGCAGTCACAGTAGTACTACTCCTTTTACCGCCGTCACAGTAGTACTACTGCTTTTACTGCAGTCACAGTAGTACTACTCCTTTTACCGCCTCACAGAGTACTACTGCTTTTACTGCAGTCACAGTAGTATTACTGCTTCTACTGCTTTTACTGCAGTCGCAGTAGTACCACTGCTATTACTGCAGTCACAGTAGTATTACTGCTTCTACTGCTTTTACTGCAGTCACAGTAGTATTACTGCTTCTACTGCTTTTACTGCAGTCACAGAAGTATTACTGCTTTTACTGCAGTCACAGTAGTACTACTGCTTTTACTGCAGTCGCAGTAGTACTACTGCTATTACTGCAGTCACAGTAGTACTACTGCTTTTACTGCAGTCACAGTAGTACTACTCCTTTTACCGCCGTCACAGTAGTACTACTGCTTTTACTGCAGTCGCAGTAGTACTACTCCTTTTACCGCCGTCACAGTAGTACTACTGCTTTTACTGCAGTCGCAGTAGTACTACTGCTATTACTGCAGTCACAGTAGTATTACTGCTCTACTGCTTTACTGCACCACACCTACCACCACACCTACCACACAATATACCCCCTTACTCACCACACCTTACCACACCACCTTACTCACACACACCTCCTACCCACTTACCCCTTACCACCCCTCTCCTTACCACCCCCACACCAACCCACACCCACCTTACTCAACCCCTCCACCACACCTACCCCCACCCCCTCTCTACCACTCCCCCCCCCCCCACCCCCCCCCCACCCCTCTTACTCCCCCCTACCCCCCGCACTCTTCTCCACAGTCTCCCTTTACCCCTCACAAGCACTCTTTTACTCAGCACGATACTGCTCTACTCTTTTACTCGTGCGGCCCTCTTACTCGCACGTCTCTCTCTTTTACTCGCACGCCTCCTCTTTACTCCACAGGCACTCTTTTACTCACGCAGTTACTACTGCTATTACTGCAGTCACAGTAGTATTACTGCTCTCTCTTTTACTGCAGTCGCAGTAGTACTACTGCTTTTACTGCAGTCACAGTAGTACTACTGCTTTTACCGCCTCACAGTAGTACTACTGCTTTTACTGCAGTCGCAGTAGTATTACTGCTTCTACTGCTTTTACTGCAGTCACAGTAGTATTACTGCTTCTACTGCTTTTACTGCAGTCACAGTAGTAACTCTATTACTGCAGTCGCAGTAGTACTACTGCTATTACTGCAGTCACAGTAGTACTACTGCTTTTACTGCAGTCACAGTAGTATTACTCCTTTTACCGCCGTCACAGTAGTACTACTGCTTTTACTGCAGTCACAGTAGTATTACTCCTTTTACCGCCGTCACAGTAGTACTACTGCTTTTACTGCAGTCACAGAAGTATTACTGCTATTACTGCAGTCACAGTAGTACTACTCCTTTTACCCCTCCAGTAGTACTACTCTTTTACTCATCACAGAGTATACTCTTCTCTCTTTTACTCTCCATCCTCTTTTACTCTCACAGATTACTCTTTTACTCAGTCACAGAGTATACTCTTCTACTCTATTACTCAGTCACAGTAGTATTACTGCTTCTACTGCTTTTACTGCAGTCACAGTAGTACTACTGCTTTTACTGCAGTCACAGTAGTATTACTGCTTCTACTGCTTTTACTGCAGTCACAGTAGTACTACTGCTTTTACTGCAGTCACAGAAGTATTACTGCTTTTACTGCAGTCACAGTAGTACTACTGCTATTACTGCAGTCACAGTAGTATACTGCTTCTACTGCTTTTACTGCAGTCACAGTAGTATTACTCCTTTTACTGCCGTCACAGTAGTACTACTGCTTTTACTGCAGTCACAGAAGTACTACTGCTTTTACTGCAGTCACAGTAGTACTACTGCTTTTACTGCAGTCACAGAAGTACTACTGCTTTTACTGCAGTCACAGTAGTATTACTCCTTTTACCGCCGTCACAGTAGTACTACTGCTTTTACTGCAGTCACAGTAGTACTACTGCTTTTACCGCCGTCACAGTAGTACTACTGCTTTTACTGCAGTCACAGTAGTACTACTCCTTTTACCGCCGTCACAGTAGTACTACTGCTTTTACTGCAGTCACAGTAGTACTACTGCTTTTACCGCCGTCACAGTAGTACTACTCCTTTTACCGCCGTCACAGTAGTACTACTGCTTTTACTGCAGTCACAGAAGTATTACTGCTATTACTGCAGTCACAGAAGTATTACTGCTATTACTGCAGTCACAGAAGTATTACTGCTATTACTGCAGTCACAGTAGTACTACTCCTTTTACCGCCGTCACAGTAGTACTACTGCTATTACTGCAGTCACAGTAGTACTACTCCTTTTACCGCCGTCACAGTAGTACTACTGCTTTTACTGCAGTCACAGTAGTACTACTGCTTTTACCGCCGTCACAGTAGTACTACTCCTTTTACCGCCGTCACAGTAGTACTACTGCTATTACTGCAGTCACAGTAGTATTACTTCTGTACAAGTCAGATGGTAAGTCATCTGTAATAAAAGTCCGGACCCGGAGCTCAGATCAGGAGCTCGGATCCGGAGCTCAGATCAGGAGCTCGGACCCGGAGCTCAGATCAGGAGCTCCGGACCGACCGGAGCTCGGACCGAGCTCAGATCAGGAGCTCGACCCGGAGCTCGGATCCGGAGCTCAGAGCTCGGACCTGAGCTCGGACCCGGAGCTCGGATCCGCTGGTCAGATCAGTTGAGCTCCAGGTCACCCGGAGCTCAGATCAGAGCTCGGACCAATCAGAATACGCTGGTCTGTGTTGGTTCCAGGTCATGAGCTGGTCCTGGCAGCTGGACTGGGCCTGAACCACCAGCAGGCAGGAGTTTGGTGGAGACCGGAGCTCCTCACTGTGATTCAGCATCATTTTGGACCATATTATTACTGGTTAAACTATTGTTTTATTATTTTATTAGTTTCTGCTTGTCGTCATGACAAAACGTTCTCATGATGAGTTCAAATGTAATCTGGTAAAATGAAGTTTTTGGGGATAAACTGGTTTTTAATAAAGCAGTGTTTGTTGGATTTCGTGACATCCCTTGTGGGAGCTTGTGAACTTCCAGTTCAGATCAATTAAGCGTAATACTTGAGTAGATGTACTTAGTTACTTTGCAGCGCTGTGCCCTGCAGTGAGCTAAAGGAGCTAAACCAGATCCAGGAGCAGACCAGGTATGGGTCCTGACCGTGGAGGTCCCGGTGGTCTGCGCTGACCTGTTGAAGTGTGTCTTTGAGTTCCCCTTGTTCCAGCAGCAGCGTCCTCAGGTCAAAGGTCAGCGGGGCGTCATCAGCCTCTACTTTGCCTAATTACCGAGGAGATGAGCGCCTGGGTGGTCTCAGTGGTCCTGATGGGAGAAGCGTGGCAGCAGTTCAAAGTCCTGTTATGGAAATCTTTAATATTTAATACATCGATTAACATTAACAACTGAGGCAGAACTGTTTCAACAATCCCATTATTATTTGATATCTCTCCATAGAGCGATGATGGGTGGTGTAATGAAAGGTGGATCTCTATTTCAACCTTGAAGGGGTTGGGCAGAGTGCCAGTAATGAAGACGTATTAAAGCTTAATGTAGCTTAATGTAGCAGGTGTCATATATATAATGTACAGAAGCTCTTTCTAAAGCATTATATTCATCGCTACTACCTTAAAAGCCACTAAATCTTCTGGGCTAAGTTAGTCTGGCTATGATTCTCTTCCAATTAATCAATAGAAAAATTGTTAACACACCTTAACTGGGATCCATTAGAGTGTCCCTGGGTAATAAATGTTCCCGTGGCGCTGCGAGGGGGGGGGGGGGGCAAACTGCCGGCTGCACTCAGGTTAATGGGCAAAGTTGAGAGAAGTGACCACTAAATCTGCAAGGACACCACATTCACACTGGCGGAGCCTCGATCAGCGTAAATGAGCGTGCCTAAGAGCTCGGCGCTAATCAATGGAGGAGAGAGCATCAAGTATGATTCATTTAACCTCCGCTGGAGTCCGCCGCTTCATAGCGCTCACACGGATTGATGCCGACGCCACAAAACGCTGCTGCGAAGAATCGGACCTCGCCGACCTGCTGCCGGATGCTAATACAGCATGTAGCTGACCACACGGGCTGATACCTGACACTGAATATCTTATCTTATCTTATCTTATACTCAGTGTTACAGGAAGGCTGCTGGTTGAAATACACAGGTAGTCAGAGGTTAGTAGTTATAGAACAACTAAACCTACGTCAGAGATCCAGATTCATGACAGGAAGCTCATCAACGTCCTGCTGTGGACGCCACGCTGGTTCAGATCAGAGTCACAGCAGCACTGATTAATAACTGATTAATAACTGATCAATAACTGGTGGCTGCAGCGGTAGACCAGCTGCTGCTCTGAGAGGGAAACCACTGGTGGCTCTGAAGACAGAGGTCTAGAGAGGGCCGTCTGACGGCCACGTAAAGCTTCACTTCTTCTTCATAGACTGTATATAAGGCCTCATCTGTCGGTTTGTGGACTACGGTTTTGAAGCCTCGAGTGTGGCACTGTGGTGGTCTCCATCTTGGTTTTTGGTCGTCTCCATCTTGCTAGCTAACGATGTCTCAGGTAGTGGTAGCGTTCACATTATTCATAACCTCATTGATTAGCTCACTGTGCTAAGCTACGTCAGTGCTGTCTGCTAACGCCTCAGTGGGTGTTTCCGTAGATGGACCCGCCCTTTTAATCACATTAGTCTGCTGTGGAGAGATGGCCGCCGACGGCGGTGTCCGGACGCCGACCAGACACCGCCGTCGGTGTCCGGGCCCCGCCTTCGGGGGTCCGGCCGCCGACCGGACACCGCCGTCGGGGTCCGGGCCCCGCTGTCGGTGTCCGGACACCGCCGTCGGGGTCCGGGCCCCGCCGTCGGGGTCCGGACACCGCCGTCGGGGCCCGGCTCGGCTCTGAGCTGTCTCAGAATTCGATCAGGAGGGAAGTGTATGTGACAGGAGCTAATTAAGTGGCTTCCTGCTGCTGAGGCTGACAGGAGGAGAGGAAAAAGCGCCCGAGGTAATTGCGTTTACTTCATCTTGTAAT
>CAMQGK010000514.1:747500-770000 GCA_947000775.1 Pterois miles | reverse complement strand
ACCTGTAGACCTGCAGCAGACTGTACAGTACCAGGGAGACTAGTTACCAGTTAACCAACCGAGGGTTACTAGTTAACCACACAGTTACTAGTTAACCCATCTGGGTTACTAGTTAACCCATACAGAGTTACCAGTTAATCCACCCAGAGTTACTAGTTAACCCATCCAGAGTTACTAGTTAATCCACCCAGAGTTACTAGTTAATCCACCCAGAGTTACTAGTTAACCCATCCAGAGTTACCAGTTAATCCACCCAGAGTTACTAGTTAACCCATCCAGAGTTACCAGTTAATCCACCCAGAGTTACTAGTTAACCCATCCAGAGTTACTAGTTAACCCATCCAGAGTTACTCGTTAACCCATCCATGTTACTTGTTAACCCATCTGGGTTACTAGTTAACCACACAGTTACTAGTTAACCCATCTATGTTACTAGTTAACCCGTCTGTTACTAGTTACCCCGTCCAGGTTTCTAGTTAGCCCATCCATGTTACTAGCTAACCCACACAGGGTTACTAGTTAACCCACCCATAGTTACTAGTTAACCCATCTATGTTACTAGTTACCCCGTCCAGGTTTCTAGTTAACCCACCCATAGTTACTAGTTAACCCATCTATGTTACTAGTTACCCCGTCCAGGTTTCTAGTTAACCCACCCAGAGTTACTAGTTAACCCATCTGGGTTACTAGTTAACCCAACCTTTCACTTGGGGTGGTATTTACTGGTTCCTTCAGATATGGTAGTGTTTTATTCACGACCTCGTCAGTGGAAAGTTTCTGAAACTCCGAGTTCGTGACTTGTGACGTGTTTGTTGACGTGAGAAATGGTGGAGCCGATGGAAGTTCATTTATCGCTGCAGAATAAGTTGATAAGTTAAGTTGATATGATCAGCGACCTCATCTTTCTCCTGTCGTTATGTCTTTACATTTCCTGTGTCATGTTACCCGTTAGCTAGCTTGCTAACTGTTAGCCTGTGTGGGTTCTGGACTCGGACAGTAACGTTAATATCGGCGTTGCTCGGCAGCGACGTTCTTCAGGACACTTGAACACCATGGATATCGTGTTGGTGACCTCCCATGACGTGAACACCAGTTTCATTTGAAGTCAGCATCAGAAAGCAGTCGGTCACGTCTCTAAATAATAATATAAATATGATAATGATTATTCTTATTCATCACGTTTCAGCAGCTCATGTTCATATTGCATTGAAGATGTCGGTACCATTTATTGGTCAGCACAAGTGTATATCAGTGTGTGTTTGTATACGTGTTTGTGCCAGTGAACATGTTCGAGCACACAGAATACCCAGAATGCACTGCAGAGCCTCCCTTCCCCTTGATTAGAGGACAGCAGTGTGGGTAATAAGAGCGTGGCGTTGTGGGTGCAGTTTTAATCTTTATAAAAACCTTCACCCGGGTCCCCTGTCCCACAGGAGGGAGATTAAATGCTTCTTCACATTAGTAATGTCAGCACAAAATGATTATCTTTTCTGAATAATTTATTCCTCAGCCCGCCGTAATTTTCTTATCTCTCCCTTTTTGCCTCTTTTACTCTGCAGGAGACAGTAAATGGCTGTTAGTCTCCAGAAAACCTATGGATCGCCATTTCCATCAATCAATTAAAAAACACTTACCTCACACTCAACATGATTTATATCTTGTTAATAGAATTGTCTCACTATATCCCTATATTATTATAGCCTTAATTCCATTAGCTATTTGCTTAATGCTTTTTTTAGGGCTGACCTCCAGGAGCAGGCAGATGGAGGGGGGATTAGTCCAATATTGGCCAGAAAACAGCCCCTTTCTGGGAATGCTGGAGGTCAGGCAGCCAGAGGACGCTGGACGCCGGCTCCTGATTGGCTGTTGGAATCCCAAAGACCTCACCCTTTCATTATCCCCTGTTTACTGCTGTTGTGGCATTCAATTAAATGACCTCTTTGTGAAAGACAGATCATTGCAAACAGCAGTGGCTCTGACCTCTTTGGCTTGTGACCCCTTCAGAAGTCCAACTGGGACTCTTTATCACAGATTATGGTCTTCGTGTGGACTTTAGAAGGGTTTTCATCTTTAGAGCTTCTGGATAGAAAACTTTACATGTATTAACTGCTCTGTCATGTGTGAACGGATTGTAACGTAAAAACCGAGACCTTCCCCGACTTTCTTGGTTGCCTGTAACAGCCATTAGGGAAAAGAATCAATTCATTTATGTTTTGTACATTTTTTTAATGATTTTGAAGCAGATCATGGAGCTAGAAGGAAGTTACAGCTTTTATTGTGGTAGTCTGAGTACCGTGACGTCATATCCGTTCAGTATCCGTCAACCAGAACAAACCTCAGACAGTATTAAAGGGTGGAGGGTGGGCGTGGATCCGACCTCCACCCTCCATGTTAAATCCAGCCTGGTAAACACTACACATCCAGTAAAGGAGGGAAACACTTTGGAAAAGCAGAGCTAGACATCACGGCTAAAGCTGCACGCTAACGGAGCTGACGGAGAAGTTAGAGGAAGTAGACACCTGGGACTACGGCCGCTTTTCAAAATAAGATGTTAACAAAGGGAACTGGATCTACAGAATCCATCTATGGAAATCAGACTGATGGATTATATTCAGCAGAGGATAAAACATAACATGACTCTGATAAATTAAAAAGAAAATCCCACTAATCTGTGAGGGAAACGTCTTTATTCTCTGATTTCTGGTTTGCTGATAAAAACTGTAATCAATAATTCCTGATAATGATCCTCATAGATTTGACTTCAGGACGTGTCTGACTACAGACCTGCTGGATTCAGTTAGAGGTTTTACAGAGTTAAAGTCCTGGGAAGGGTCTGATCCATCTTGTTCCCACATGGTCTAGTGGTAAAAAAAGAACAATAATCACAATAAATCAGAATATTGAATCACAATGATTCAAAATCACAATACATGTAGAATCAAAACCAAACGTGGATCCATCCATCTCTGAGAATAGACCCTGGTCCCGGTCCTGGCCCTGGTCCCGGTCCCGGTCCTGGCCCTGGTCCTGGTCCCGGTCCCGGTCCTGGTCCTGGTCCTGGTCCTGGCCCTGGCCCTGGCCCTGGCCCTGGCCCTGGCCCGGCCCCGGTCCCGGTCCCGGTCCTGGTTCCGTTCCCGCCCGGTCCTGGTCTTCATCATTGGTGACCTCTCAGATTTCTGATGCACCCTGGTCTTGGAGCCGCTGGCAAACAGAGGATAAGTCGTTGTTCGTGGTATTTCCTGAGATTTATAGTGAAAACGATCATTTAAAGAATCAGCCTGACAAAGAGAAATTGATTTGTTTATAGACTGATGCTGAACTAATAATTTAGTCCGCGCCCTTGACACAGTTACATGCTAGTCCCATTTTAAATATTCATCACATCTGGCCTCTTGAACCCATTACGGGGCTCCATGTTCAATAGCCACGAGGCCACAGACGCTGGACCAGGATGAGTTAAAAACTACCACCAAGTGTCATCAAATAATCAATCACACTGTGACACGCTGTGATTGCTCTCATCTATTACTTCAGCATGTTGAATAGTATTTCAATATATTAAGAGGGAGTGATGGAGGCTGGTCTGCTCTGCTGTTACAGGAAGCAGATGAATTCAGCTGTGGGAGCTAATGAGGATCAGGCCTTTAAAACCGAACTTCCTCCGGGTCCAAATCAACCAGGAGACTGTCTGCGCCACAAGGTCAGCCACACCTGAGGGTCCAGCGCCACCTTCTGGTTTCTGTTACGTCCTGTTGTTGTCTTCTACATGTTGTCGTCGTCACTTACGTCTCGTTGTGAACCTCATGGTGGCGCTAGAGGAAATGTCAAAGCATCACCAAAATCAGTAGGAGTCATCCTCTGAGGACAATGAATGTGTGAACGACGTTAATGTGAATCCGTCCAGCAGCTGTTGAGATATTTCAGTCTGGACCAAAGTGCTGACCAGAGTCCCGCTGCCAGCACAAAGTAAGCCCTCGCTGTGTGGATCTGTGTGGTTCTGGGGGGGGGGGGGGGACCAGCAGCACCTCCTGGCCTCCCTGCTCCTCACGCCTCCCCCGATGAGCCTCTTTAAGGCTCTCTGAACGTCTAATGAATAACTTTCTATTGATCATGAAGTCATTTAATAAGAGCTGCCAGCTGGTCTGGTAGCTCCCCACTCTGTGGAGTCAGCAGCCGGACCAGGATCCATGTGGGAACCACAGGCCCAGAGTGGAAACATTCCAGACTAAAGAAACCCGGAGCAGGAGACCTCCTGCAGGATCTGATGGACAGTCGCTGTCAAGCTGGACAGCTGAGAGTCTCAGAGACCTCCAGATGGCTGCAGGGGACACGCTGTTCACTTGGATTCAACACGATTATTTATTATATGTTATTGATCGGCCTGTCGACAAGCTAATAACACCTTAATGCTAATTACACAGTCGCTAACGTCAGACTACTACTACTACTACTACTACTACTACTACTACTACTACTACTACTACTACATCCTGGTCTCATCTGAAACTAGAGAACCTGATGGATCCATCAGTACCAACCAGGTCAGACTACTACTACTACTACTACTACTACTACTATACATCCTGGTCTCATCTGAAACTAGAGGACCTGATGGATCCATCAGTACCAACCAGGTCAGACTACTACTACTACTACTACTACTACTACTACTACTACATCCTGGTCTCATCTGAAACTAGGCTGATGGATCCATCAGTACCAACCAGGTCAGACTACTACTACTACTACTACTACTAGTACTACAGAACCTGGCCTCTGAAACTAGAGCTGATGGATCCATCAGAGGACCAACACACACTACCACACTACTACTACATCCTGGTCTCATCTGAAACTAGAGAACCTGATGGATCCATCAGTAAACCAGGTCAGGACAACACTACTACTACTACTACTACTACTACTACTACTACTACTACTACATCCTGGTCTCATCTGAAACTAGAGAACCTGATGGATCCATCAGTACCAACCAGGTCAGACTACTACTACTACTACTACTACTACTACTACTACTACATCCTGGTCTCATCTGAAACTAGAGGACCTGATGGATCCATCAGTACCAACCAGGTCAGACTAGCTGGTAGTGAAGGAGGTTAAATGAGGCTCCAGACTTGACCTCTGACCTCCAGATGTGTGGATGTAAATGGGTTCTCTGGGTCCCCACCAGTCTCCCCTTTACAGACATGCCCACTTTCTGATAGTCCCAGTCAGTCTGGATCAAGTCCTAGTCCAGTCAGCACTCTGACACACTGACAGCTGTTGTTGCCTGTTGGGCTGCAGTTTGTCATTTCTGATTGGAGCAGATTGTTGATGCTAAAGTCAGAACCTGGGAGGGTTTCTGGTCAATATCTGGTATTGATTAGTGTTGTTATTGATTTACTATAATATATACATACAATATATATATACATATTAGTCCAGTAACATGTTGATCAGAGGATTAAATACTGGACTGATCTCCCTTTATGCGGCACTATGAACAGATTAATAATAATTAATAATCAGAAAATATTTGATGTGATTGACAGCCCTTTTTATAGATAATACTGTTAGGTGTCAGTTCATCCTGAGAGAGGTGAGGAAATATGAAACAACCTGATGCTGCTCAAAAGTCAGTAAAATATTCAAATTATTTTGACTGAATTATTTCTGATATGATCCTGGTGAATTAACAGAGATCAATTCATTTAATGGGAGAAACGTCTCTCTGTCAATATTTTAGTTTTTGGTTGAAGTTTTTCTGTAATCTTCCCCAAGATAAAAAACAACTTTGATATTCAACTTTTGTGTCGTTATAAAAAGTCAATTCGTTGAGAGATGACAGGTTCAATAATCCATTTTGGATACTGAGAATAAAAAGTGTGCCGTTAATACATTCAGTCAGATTTCTAGTTATTTTCTTTGTTTACTGAGTGGCGGACTGGTTGGTTGCTTCACTTTGAAATAAGAAGGTGAATATGTGACGTTGAGCGGTGGCGCCGCCACGCCGCCACGCCGCCACGCCGCCCGTCATCACAGTACTGATGCAGCGTTATGAGGCGTACAGTGGGCGCCGCCCACATCATTCAGGATAACTGAATGAGCGCTCTCATCCCACCGCGGATATTGAACATTAACTGACATTTGCTGAAGCCAAACAAAGGACAGTCGAGCCGTAACGCTCATTTAAACATATTAATCCCAGGAATAAATTGTCCTCTTCAATCTATTATTGATTTGAAAATGAGTTGAACAGGAAATCAATCCAGACGATGTAGAAGGAACTGAGGACGAGCGTTTCTCCTCCTGCAGTGGATTCACTCACTTTATATATTTATATATACATTTATATATACATGTGTATATATATATACATGTGTGTGTGTATATATATATATATATATATATATATATATATATATATATATATATATATATATATATATATATACACACACACACATATATATATATATATATATATATATATATATATATATATATATATATATATATATATATATATATATATATATATATATATATATATATATATATATATATATATATATATATATATATATATATATATATATATATATATATATATATATATATATATATATATATATATATATATATATATATATATATATATATATATATATATATATATATATATGTGTGTGTATATATATATATATATATATATATATATATATATATATATATATATATATATATATATATATATTTTTTTTTTTTTTTTTTTTTTTTTTTTTTTTTTACTACCTGGTATCTGACCAGCTGGTACATGACTACCTTGTACCTGAATAGCTGGTGCCTGATTACTTGGTACCTGGCCATGTGTTATCTGACTACCTGTTACCTGACTAGCTGGTATCTGACTACCTGTTATCTCACCACCTGTTACCTGGCCATGTGTTATCTGACTACCTGGTACCTGACTACCTGGTATCTGACTACCTGGTATCTGACTACCTGTTATCTGACCACCTGTTACCTGACCACCTGGTACATGACTACCTGTTACCTGACTAGCTGGTATCTGACCATCTGGTACCTGACCACCTGATACCTGACTACCTGTTACCTGACCACCTGGTACCTGACCACCTGGTACCTGACCATCTGATACCTGACTACCTGTTACCTGACAACCTGGTACCTGACCACCTGATACCTGACTACCTGTTACCTGACCACCTGGTACCTGACCATCTGATACCTGACTACCTGTTACCTGACAACCTGGTACCTGACCACCTGATACCTGACTACCTGTTACCTGACAACCTGGTACCTGACCATCTGACACCTGACCACCTGATACCTGACTACCTGGTACCTGACCTCCTGGTACCTGACCACCTGATACCTGACTACCTGTTACCTGACAACCTGGTACCTGACCATCTGACACCTGACCACCTGATACCTGACTACCTGTTACCTGACAACCTGTTACCTGACCACCTGGTACATGACCACTTGGCACCTGACCACCTGGTACCTGACTATTTGGTACCTGAATAGCTGGTACCTGACTGCCTGGTACCTGACCACCTGCTACCTGACTACCTGTTACCTGAACACCTGGTACTTGACCATCTGGCACTTGACCACCTGATACCTGACTACCTGTTACCTGACAACCTGTTACCTGACCACCTGGTACATGACCACTTGGCACCTGACCACCTGGTACCTGACTATTTGGTACCTGAATAGCTGGTACCTGACTGCCTGGTACCTGACCACCTGCTACCTGACTACCTGTTACCTGAACACCTGGTACTTGACCATCTGGCACCTGACCACCTGGTACCTGACTATTTGGTACCTGAATAGCTGGTACCTGACTGCCTGGTACCTGACTACCTGGTACCTGGTACTGTCCAACATGTGGAGACAAGCGTTCTGCTACCTTCTATTTGTCTTCATTTAAAGTGACAGCGTTTGGAGAGGAGGGCAGCATTAAGAGAGTTGCTGCTGTGGCCCACTTGTGAAAGTGGAGGGGCTCTTATTGTGGCGGAGCCTCTCGATCCCCCTCTCCATCAGCAGGTGATAGATAATCAGAAATCCCTGCTCTGTGGAAGGGGGGGTTAAACTGGGGAGAGCATGTTTGCTAAGCTGTTTGAGGAGCATTCTCATATGGCCAGTGATGGGGTACGTCTTGGCGGAGGGGGGGTGTATTTTTCCTGCTGTCTTTCCATCTCAGTGCTCCGGAGTGCAATGATGGAATGACCTGGACTTGATCTTTGAGGGCAACATGCCTGATGGCTCCTGCAGATTGATAAATTGATTCTAAACTATTACCATGGTAAAAAAGCAATAAGGTCATAAAAATTGCATCGGTCCGGCCGGCTAAGTAAATCCGCGGCGTTTTGGTGAGCGGTGACGGCGGGACAGGAGAGGCCGGGCATGAGGTGGAATGAGAGAGCAAGAAATGACTTTGAAGAGCTCATCATCTTCAATCTATTTTTCCTGCCGGGGCTCCATGCCGCTGCATAGAGGCACTTCATTACAGGGGAATAACTGTACACAGACGGAGCCCCCGATCCCCTCGGGCCCTGGGGGGCTACAGCTGGTTAATACCTCATCACGGGCTTCATTGAACGCTTTAATCTGCACTCCTGTGATCAATAGAAGGCTGCTGTAAATTAAAAGGGCCATTTCACGTAATCAACCCTGTTAATGCTCATTCTGAAAACCATTATTTGTGGAAGGTATTTAGGAGAACATAGGCACCGTGACAAACCCTGGACCCCACATCTACCCCCCACTACCAGTACCATCTACCCCCACTACCAGTACCATCTACCAGTACCATCTACCCCCCACTACCATCTACCCCCCACTACCAGTACCATCTACCCCCCCACTACCAGTACCATCTACCCCCACTACCAGTACCATCTACCAGTACCATCTACCCCCCACTACCATCTACCCCCCACTACCAGTACCATCTACCCCCACTACCAGTACCATCTACCAGTACCATCTACCCCCCACTACCATCTACCCCCCACTACCATCTACCCCCCACTACCAGTACCATCTACCCCCACTACCAGTACCATCTACCAGTACCATCTACCCCCCACTACCAGTACCATCTACCCCCACTACCAGTACCATCTACCAGTACCATCTACCCCCCACTACCATCTACCCCCCACTACCAGTACCATCTACCCCCACTACCAGTACCATCTACCAGTACCATCTACCCCCCACTACCATCTACCCCCCACTACCAGTACCATCTACCCCCACTACCAGTACCATCTACCAGTACCATCTACCCCCCACTACCATCTACCCCCCACTACCATCTACCCCCCACTACCAGTACCATCTACCCCCACTACCAGTACCATCTACCAGTACCATCTACCCCCCACTACCAGTACCATCTACCCCCACTACCAGTACCATCTACCAGTACCATCTACCCCCCACTACCATCTACCCCCCACTACCAGTACCATCTACCCCCCCACTACCAGTACCATCTACCCCCACTACCAGTACCATCTACCAGTACCATCTACCCCCCACTACCATCTACCCCCCACTACCAGTACCATCTACCCCCACTACCAGTACCATCTACCAGTACCATCTACCCCCCACTACCAGTACCATCTACCCCCCACTACCAGTACCATCTACCCCCACTACCAGTACCATCTACCAGTACCATCTACCCCCCACTACCATCTACCCCCCACTACCAGTACCATCTACCCCCACTACCAGTACCATCTACCAGTACCATCTACCCCCCACTACCATCTACCCCCCACTACCAGTACCATCTACCCCCCCACTACCAGTACCATCTACCCCCACTACCAGTACCATCTACCAGTACCATCTACCCCCCACTACCATCTACCCCCCACTACCAGTACCATCTACCCCCACTACCAGTACCATCTACCAGTACCATCTACCCCCCACTACCATCTACCCCCCACTACCAGTACCATCTACCAGTACCATCTACCCCCCACTACCAGTACCATCTACCCCCACTACCAGTACCATCTACCAGTACCATCTACCCCCCACTACCATCTACCCCCCACTACCAGTACCATCTACCCCCCCACTACCAGTATCATCTACCCCCCACTACCAGTATCATCTACCCCCACTACCAGTACCATCTACCAGTACCATCTACCCCCCACTACCATCTACCCCCCACTACCAGTACCATCTACCCCCCCACTACCAGTACCATCTACCCCCCACTACCAGTACCATCTACCCCCCACTACCAGTATCATCTACCCCCCACTACCAGTACCATCTACCCCCCACTACCATCTACCCCCCACTACCAGTACCATCTACCCCCCACTACCAGTACCATCTACCCCCACTACCAGTACCATCTACCAGTACCATCTACCCCCCACTACCATCTACCCCCCACTACCAGTACCATCTACCCCCCACTACCAGTACCATCTACCCCCACTACCAGTACCATCTACCAGTACCATCTACCCCCCACCACCATCTACCCCCCACTACCAGTACCATCTACCAGTACCATCTACCCCCCACTACCAGTACCATCTACCCCCCCACTACCAGTACCATCTACCCCCACTACCAGTACCATCTACCAGTACCATCTACCAGTACCATCTACCCCCCACTACCAGTACCATCTACCCCCCCACTACCAGTACCATCTACCAGTACCATCTACCCCCCACTACCAGTACCATCTACCCCCCACTACCAGTACCATCTACCAGTACCATCTACCAGTACCATCTACCCCCCACTACCATCTACCCCCCACTACCAGTACCATCTACCCCCCACTACCAGTACCATCTACCCCCCACTACCAGTACCATCTACCCCCACTACCAGTACCATCTACCCCCCACTACCAGTACCATCTACCAGTACCATCTACCAGTACCATCTACCCCCCACTACCAGTACCATCTACCCCCCACTACCAGTACCATCTACCAGTACCATCTACCCCCCCACTACCAGTACCATCTACCAGTACCACTACCAGTACCATCTACCCCCCACTACCAGTACCATCTACCCCCCACTACCAGTACCATCTACCAGTACCATCTACCCCCCACTACCAGTACCATCTACCCCCCCACTACCAGTACCATCTACCCCCACTACCAGTACCATCTACCCCCCACTACCAGTACCATCTACCAGTACCATCTACCCCCCACTACCAGTACCATCTACCCCCACTACCAGTACCATCTACCCCCCACTACCAGTACCATCTACCCCCACTACCAGTACCATCTAGCACCCACTACCAGTACCATCTACCAGTACCATCTACCAGTACCATCTACCCCCCACTACCAGTACCATCTACCCCCCACTACCAGTACCATCTACCAGTACCATCTACCCCCCACTACCAGTACCATCTACCCCCCACTACCAGTACCATCTATCCCCCACTACCAGTACCATCTACCCCCCACTACCAGTACCATCTACCCCCCACTACCAGTACCATCTACCAGTACCATCTACACCCCACTACCAGTACCATCTACCCCCCACTACCAATACCATCTACCAGTACCATCTACCCCCACTACCAGTACCATCTACCCCCCGCTACCAGTACCATCTACCAGTACCATCTACCCCCCCACTACCAGTACCATCTACCAGTACCATCTACCCCCCACTACCAGTATCATCTACCCCCACTACCAGTATCATCTACCCCCCACTACCATACACTACCCCATCACCCCCACTACCAATACCATCTACCAGTACCATCTACCCCCCCTACCAGTACCATCTACCCCCACTACCAGTACCATCTACCAGTACCATCTACCCCCACTACCAGTACCATCTACCCCCCACTACCAATACCACCTACCAGTACCATCTACCCCCCACTACCAGTACCATCTACCAGTACCATCTACCAGTACCATCTACCCCCCACTACCAGTACCATCTACCACCATCTACCCCCACTACCAGTACCAACTACCAGTACCATCTACCCCCACTACCAGTACCATCTACCCCCCACTACCAGTACCAACTACCAGTACCATCTACCCCCCCACTACCAGTACCATCTACCCCCCACTACCAGTACCATCTACCCCCCACTACCAGTACCATCTAACCCCACTACCTTACCATCTACCCCCCACTACCAGTACCAACTACCAGTACCATCTACCCCCCCACTACCAGTACCATCTACCCCCACTACCAGTACCATCTACCCCCCACTACCAGTACCATCTACCCCCACTACCAGTACCATCTACCCCCCACTACCAGTACCATCTACCCCCCACTACCAGTACCAACTACCCCCCACTACCAGAACCATCTACCCCAGTACGTCCTCTCGTCTTTACCTACATCCTGTCGTCTTCTCTTATTTCCTGTCGTCTTCACCTACTTCCTGTTGATGCTGCTGAGTCTATTTAAAACAGGCTAAAGTAGTTTCATAGATCAGTCCAAACGTCTAAATATACATTTAAACTGTATGTAAATTAGTTTACTAGCAGACAGAAAGAAAATCCTGTTTATTGTGTTTATATATTTCGTGTTTTTACTGGTTTATTTCATTGTTGGTTTGAGACATTTTCACTGAACGTAATTTGAGGTGAACGTTCATGTTGTTGTCCAGAGATGTGGCCATCTGGGAGACTGAGGAGGGACGAAGAGGGACGACGAGGGACGAAGAGGGACGACGAGGGACGTCGAGGGACGAAGAGGGACGACGAGGGACGAAGAGGGACGACGAGGGACGAAGACGGACGACGAGGGACGTCGAGGGACGAAGAGGGACGACGAGGGATGAAGAGGGACGACGAGGGATGACGAGGGACGAAGAGGGATGAAGAGGGACGACGAGGGATGAAGAGGGACGAAGAGGGACGACGAGGGACGACGAAGGACGAAGAGGGACGATGAGGGACGACGAGGGATGAAGAGGGACGACGAGGGATGACGAGGGAAGAAGAGGGACGACGAGGGACGAAGAGGGACGACGAGGGATGACGAGGGAAGAAGAGGGACGACGAGGGATGACGAGGGACGAAGAGGGACGACGAGGGATGAAGAGGGACGAAGAGGAACAACGAGGGATGAAGACGGACGACGAGGGACGAAGAGGGACGATGAGGGATGAAGACGGACGATGAGGGACGACGAGGGACGAAGAGGGACGAAGAGGGACGACGAGGGACGAAGAGGGACGACGAGGGACGAAGAGGGACGACGAGGGACGACGAGGGACGAAGAGGGACGATGAGGGACGAAGAGGGACGACGAGGGATGAAGAGGGATGACGAGGGAAGAAGAGGGACGACGAGGGACGAAGAGGGACGACGAGGGATGACGAGGGACGAAGAGGGACGACGAGGGATGAAGAGGGACGAAGAGGAACAACGAGGGATGAAGACGGACGACGAGGGACGAAGAGGGACGATGAGGGATGAAGACGGATGATGAGGGACGACGAGGGACGACGAGGGACGAAGAGGGATGAAGAGGGACGAAGAGGGACGACGAGGGACGAAGAGGGACGACGAGGGACGACGAGGGACGTCGAGGGACGAAGAGGGACGACGAGGGATGAAGAGGGACGACGAGGGATGACGAGGGACGAAGAGGGACGACGAGGGATGAAGAGGGACGAAGAGGGACGAAGAGGGACGACGAGGGATGAAGAGGGACGATGAGGGACGAAGAGGGACGACGAGGGATGAAGAGGGACGAAGAGGAACAACGAGGGATGAAGACGGACGACGAGGGACGAAGAGGGACGATGAGGGATGAAGACGGACGATGAGGGACTACGAGGGACGAAGAGGGACGATGAGGGATGAAGAGGGACGAAGAGGGACGACGAGGGATGATGAGGGATGAAGAGGGACGACGAGGGATGAAGAGGGACGACGAGGGATGAAGAGGGACGACGAGGGACGACGAGGGACGACGAGGGAAGAAGAGGGACGAAGAGGGACGACGAGGGATGACGAGGGACGAAGAGGGACGACGAGGGATGAAGAGGGACGAAGAGGAACAACGAGGGATGAAGACGGAAGACGAGGAGACGGACGACGAGGGGAGAGGGACGAAGAGGGACAACAGGGATGAAGAGGGACGAGAGGGACGAAGACGGACGACGAGGGACAGTGGAGTCCAAAATGGAGTGGGACAGATGGAGAGAATAGATCAGTTAGGAAGGAGGGATGTGTCTCGCCACACACACACACACACACGCACACACGCACATACACACACGCACACACACACACACACACACACACACGCACATACACACACGCACACACACACACACACACACACACACACACACATGCCCCCCACACACACACACACACACGCACACACACACACACACGCACACACACACACACGCACACACACGCACACACACACACACACACACACACACACACGCACACACACACACCCGCCGGGAGTGAAAATGAAATTTTCCAGGCTGCTATTTCTGCAGCAAATTCAATTACTGAAGGCACTTGTACAAAGAGCTGTGACTTCCCTGATGGTGAGATTGGAAAAGGCTGATGGCTGCCGACAGTGAAGAGGACATGGCTGCCATGTTGGGGGGGGCAGGTACGAGCACAGAAACAATAAGACTGATCTGGACGGGGGGGTGGTGATAAAAGGTCAGGAGTTTAGGAAAGTTCTGTCACATTAACCGGCGCTGTGCTGTGATTTACAAATGGCTGCTGTCGATACGTATGAGTCACCTTCCACCACATGACCACACTTGAGGTGATAAACAGGAGCCAAGACGGGATGTTAGCCTCACCTGTACTGTAACCCCCTGCAGGTACATACCAGCGTATACACACCAACATATACACACCAACGTATACATACCAACATATACATACCAACGTATACATACCAACGTATACATACCAACGTATACATACCAACGTATACATACCAACATATACATACCAACGTATACATACCAACATATACATACCAGCGTATACACACCAACATATACATACCAACGTATACATACCAACATATACATACCAGCGTATACACACCAACGTATACATACCAACGTATACATACCAACATATACATACCAGCGTATACACACCAACATATACATACCAACGTATACATACCAACATATACATACCAACGTATACATACCAACGTATACACACCAACGTATACATACCAACGTATACATACCAACATATACATACCAGCGTATACACACCAACGTATACACACCAATGTATACATACCAACATATACATACCAGCGTATACACACCAACATATACACACCAACGTATACATACCAACATATACATACCAGCGTATACACACCAACATATACATACCAACGTATACATACCAACATATACATACCAACGTATACATACCAACATATACATACCAGCGTATACACACCAACATATACACACCAACGTATACATACCAACATATACATACCAACGTATACATACCAACATATACATACCAGCGTATACACACCAACGTATACATACCAACATATACATACCAGCGTATACACACCAACGTATACACACCAATGTATACATACCAACATATACATACCAGCGTATACACACCAACATATACACACCAACGTATACATACCAACATATACATACCAGCGTATACACACCAACATATACATACCAACGTATACATACCAACATATACATACCAACGTATACATACCAACATATACATACCAGCGTATACACACCAACGTATACATACCAGCGTATACATACCAACGTATCATAAATACCAATGTATACATACCAACATATCATAAATACCAACGTATACATACCAACGTATACATACCAACGTATCATAAATACCAATGTATACATACCAACGTATCATAAATACCAACGTATAAATACACACCAACGTATACATACCAACGTATACATACCAACGTATCATAAATACCAACGTATACATACCAAAGTATACATACATACCAACGTATACATACCAACGTATCATAAATACCAACGTATAAATACCAACGTATACATACCAACGTATCATAAATACCAACGTATAAATACCAACGTATACATACCAACGTATACATAAATACCAACGTATACATACCAACGTATCATAAATACCAACGTATACATACCAACGTATACATACCAACGTATACATAAATACCAACGTATACATAAATACCAACGTATACATACCAACGTATCATAAATACCAACGTATACATACCAACGTATACATAAATACCAGCGTATACATACCAACGTATCATAAATACCAACGTATACATACCAACGTATACATACCAACGTATACATAAATACCAACGTATACATACCAACGTATCATAAATACCAACGTATCATAAATACAAACGTATACATACCAACATATAAATACCAACATGTACATAGCAACGTATCATAAATACCAACGTATACATACCAACGTATCATAAACACCAACGTATACATACCAACGTATCATAAATACCAACGTATACATACCAACGTATCATAAATACCAACGTATACATACCAACGTATAAATACCAACGTATACATACCAACGTATCATAAATACCAACGTATACATACCAACATATAAATACCAACATGTACATATCAACGTATCATAAATACCAACGTATACATACCAACGTATCATAAACACCAACGTATACATACCAACGTATCTTAAACACCAACGTATACATACCAACGTATCATAAATACCAACGTATACATACCAACGTATCATAAACACCAACGTATACATACCAACGTATCATAAATACCAACGTATACATACCAACGTATACATACCAACGTATCATAAATACCAACGTATACATACCAACGTATCATAAATACCAACGTATACATACCAACGTATAAATACCAACGTATACATACCAACGTATCATAAATACCAACGTATACATACCAACGTATAAATACCAACGTATACATACCAACGTATCATAAATACCAACGTATACATACCAACGTATCATAAATACCAACGTATACATACCAACGTATAAATACCAACGTATACATACCAACGTATCATAAATACCAACGTATACATACCAACGTATACATACCAACGTATACATACCAACGTATCATAAATACCAACGTATACATACCAACGTATCATAAATACCAACGTATACATACAACGTATCATAAATACCAACGTATACATACCAACGTATACATACCAACGTATCATAAATACCAACGTATACATACCAACGTATACATACCAACGTATCATAAATACCAACGTATACATACCAACGTATCATAAATACCAACGTATACATACCAACGTATCATAAATACCAACGTATACATACCAACGTATAAATACCAACGTATACATACCAACGTATCATAAATACCAACGTATACATACCAACGTATCATAAATACCAACGTATACATACCAACGTATAAATACCAACGTATACATACCAACGTATCATAAATACCAACGTATACATACCAACGTATAAATACCAACATGTACATAGCAACGTATCATAAATACCAACGTATACATACCAACGTATCATAAACACCAACATATACATACAACGTATCATAAACACCAACGTATACATACAATGTATCATAAACACCAACGTATACATACCAACGTATCATAAATACCAACGTATACATACCAACGTATAAATACCAACGTATACATACCAACGTATCATAAATACCAACGTATACATACCAACATATAAATACCAACATGTACATTCCAACGTATCATAAATACCAACGTATACATACCAACGTATCATAAACACCAACGTATACATACCAACGTATCATAAATACCAATGTATACATACCAACGTATACATACCAACGTATCATAAATACCAACGTATACATACCAACGTATAAATCATAAACACCAACGTATACATACCAACGTATCATAAATACCAACGTATACATACAATGTATCATAAATACCAACGTATACATACCAACGTATACATACCAACGTATCATAAATACCAACGTATACATACCAACGTATCATAAGTAGTACGTCAGAATACTCTGCTATCATTAATATTTAGTTTATCGCGGGTTTCCCACAGAAACAGTTAAAATATTGGAGCTGTCGGAGTTAACGTGTTAATCTTAACACAAATTTTTTTAACGCCACTAATTTTTCCAACGTAAATTATGAGTTTTAGGTTGTAGCGGATCAGTACCAACCAGGTCAGACTAGATAAGATCAGATGAACCTTTACTACCACTACTACTACTAGAGAACCGGATGGATCCATCGACCAGGTCTAGCTCGTGGACGAGGTTAATCAGGTTGGTGAACCAAGATGGAGATGTTCAAAGTTTTAATGCCACTAATTTCTTTAACACATTTACACAACTTATGATTTTTATGCTGGAGCTCAGTTTCAGGACAGTGATCCTGGTATCATCGTAAAGACCCTGACTGTGGTGAACTGTTTTAATTGATTAAGTATAGGAAACTAAAAAAACAAATGTGACTCTTATTTGATCGTCGGGCATCAACAGGACTGAGGAAGGTTTGTGATAATAGTGAACAGTTCAGCTGATCACCTCCATCTTCATCAGGACTGTGCTGCCGTCTGGCCACCATCCCAGCTTTATAGGTTATTGAAGTATTTCTTAATGAACTAAAGATGTTACTTCATATATATATATATGTGTGTGTGTGTGTGTGTGTGTGTGTGTGTGTGTGTGTGTGTTGCTGTGGTTATTTATTGCATAATGTCTTATTTATGTCTTTATGTGCAGCAGCACACCTCCGGCTGTCGGAGTTAAAATGAGGCGACACCTTAAGACCAGAACCCGTCCGGTCTCGGTCCACCGGTTGGGCTTTGTCTAGCTTGGCTGGCCACTGGAAAATGAGTGTCCTGTCTGGTAATCCTCATCGCCTGCTCCTCATTCTCATTGTGTGCTTTTCCTTTAATTTCTCCTTTCTCTGCCACAAAGCCGGCGGCATTACCTACAAGGAAGAGGGGATCTAAAGTATTTGATTCCAATTCCAGGCAAACCCTGAGGGGGACTTCATCAGCACGGCAGCCTCCGGCGTCTCGCAGCCAGACGGACGGGGAGGGGAGCGAAAAGCTATTAAAGTTGTATCTTAAAAGGTCAATAACATTCGCCGTAATGACTCTGACTGTTTAATCCAAATATATGGGTGTGTGTCTGAGCCCCGCTGCTGACATTGATAGACTTGAGTGGCAAGTGGAGGATCCCTCGCTGTCAAAACATCCCCGGCCGACACGTAATGAGAAACGCCACCTGAGTGTAAACTCTCTGACAAAACGCCTGATTCCTTCCTCTAATCAGAGGGATTGTCTGACTCTGACGGAGCGGTTGGGCTGTGTGTCTGCAGCCCGATCAATACCTGCTGATCCTACAAATCGGGAAATTCTACGATATCTGCTCAAGATCTAATGTGCCAAAAGATCATAACTTCTGCATACAAAGTATTATCCTCTGCAAACAAGATGCATATCCTGAAAAAGATATTGTTTATTTGCACGAGATATGGATTTTCACTATCTTTCATGAACCAGATAATTTGTGCATAAACGCTAAACCTGAGCCGCGGTGACGTGACAGCTGTGCTAGAAGCCGCTGGCATCAGTTCAGCTCTTCTGTGCAGCTGGTCTGGCTCGGTGACGCAAAATTCCTCAGAGAAATTAGTGCCGTTAAAACAATTTTGCGTTAATATCTTTTTAACTTTGACAGCCCTAATTTTTCGTGAATTATACAACACAGAAATAATTGGTACAATAATTTGTGCAATTTTCAGTCTCCTGAAATTTTATTGCAGAAGAAACCCGCCTAAAATCAGCACTACCTGCGTTTTTAGAAAACCTGCCATGAAGTCAGACATTTTAGGCCACAACGATCCCAAAGGAAGCCCAGAGATGCTGGACTAGACGCTGGACTAGACGCTGGACTAGACGCTGGACTAGATGCTGGACTAGACGCTGGACTAGACGCTGGACTAGAGGCTAGACGCTGGACTAGATGCTGGACTAGACGCTGGACTAGATGCTGGACTAGACGCTGGACTAGATGCTGGACTAGACGCTGGACTAGACGCTGGACTAGATGCTGGACTAGACGCTGGACTAGACGCTGGACTAGATGCTGGACTAGACGCTGGACTAGACGCTGGACTAGACGCTGGACTAGACGCTGGACTAGATGCTGGACTAGACGCTGGACTAGACGCTGGACTAGATGCTGGACTAGACGCTGGACTAGATGCTGGACTAGACGCTGGACTAGATGCTGGACTAGACGCTGGACTAGACGCTGGACTAGACCTGCGCAGACGACCTGGACCGCGAACGGCATCGTGTCGTGCGCTCCATGTCAACATGGCTGTTTGGGATCAGGCCGCCGAGATGCTGTAAAAGAGGACGGTGGTGTTGCTGTTAATAAAAAGGTGGACTTTATTTGCAGGTATGAGGCAGGACGAGAACCCCTCCACAGCCTTACCGTCCACATGACGGAGGGAGGTCTTCCTGCGCCGGCGGCGGTAGCTCTGGGACCGTGGAGGTAGGGACTCTGGGTCTGGTGGGGGCTGTGTGTGCTGAGGTGGATGAGGCTGTTCGGGTGATGGATGGATGATATGTGCTTGTGTTTGTCCAGAACTGAAACACCTCTGATATCATCTCTGCAGCTCCCGGGCAGCTAATGTGATATTTGCTGTCGCCCTGGCCTCCGAATCCGGTGTCAAGCGACAGATCTCATCTGCAATGTAAGACAATTTCCGCATATCTGAAAAGACAGTTTCTCCAGTCAATAGACTATAAATTGCACTTGGAAAATGGTATCATCTTAACTAAAGGTTATTCACTTTCCTCCCGGGGTCCAGAGGGTAACCCCTCCTTTTTTAATAATTTGTATGTTTGCTTGTTTGGTCAATCTACCTCGCACTTGTAATGTCTCATCGGAGAGCCCATCAATCAGGCTCGGCCCGGCAGAAACCTCCTGCCACAATATTACAGGTTATTAAAAGGATGATCTGAAGGCAGCTGGGTGTGTGTTGGCGCCGAGCGCACGGCCTCCGCCGCATAATCAGGTGATTCATCCCCCGCCGCTCGCCGTCAGAAGTGCTGCCGCCGCCCTCTGGGCTCTGAGACGCTGTTCACTGCCGCCGCTCGTCCAACACGAAATCAGAGAAATGATTCACATTTCAGAGATTCACAACATGAAACAACTAAATCTTCATGAAGCCATCAGTCACAAACACACCAGACAATTACTGCTGAAAATCTGTAAAATAAGATCAACAATATGCAGTTTGCCAAGAAAGACAAGTCAAAAATTAATTTAGAAAAATTGAGAAAATTAAAAAAAGAATTGAATATAAAATACAATCAGACATTTTTCATATATATAAACTGGAATATCTTCATCACCATTTTGAAATTTTCTTCAAATGGCTCATATCGTTTGTTTTTATTATTGAACCAGAACCGTACGAACAAGATAAACCATGATGATAATTTGCATTAACATGAATAAGTTGTGGTTCATCCTGTGAATTTGAAGGACCATGACTGAAACGTCTGAGCGATT
The DNA here is from genome assembly GCA_947000775.1 of Pterois miles. NCBI lineage: Eukaryota > Metazoa > Chordata > Actinopteri > Perciformes > Scorpaenidae > Pterois > Pterois miles. The sequence continues at coordinate 748,231 of CAMQGK010000514.1, read as the reverse complement.
CAAATTTCATCTTCATCCATGTGGAAGGTTTCCGTCCCGTCTCTAGTGATGTAAGCGCTGTGATATGATAGTATTGATTGATTATATGATTTATTAACACATCCAGGAGCCAGATTCATTAACAAAGACAGAATCCTCATTTTGTTTTTGGGCCGTAAAAATCAGTGTTATTGAATTAAATGTAAATGCGTCTTCATGTTCAGCCTTCGGTGCATCAGGTCCTGGTTCACGGTGGAGCTCTGACAACACAACTGAAGAAGATAATATGATCCATAACCGGCAATCCCTCAAAAGATTTATGATCGATCTAACAAGCTTTTCACTTAAACTGCTAAATATTGCTCTGATTACTCAGCATTACAGGAATTAATGTCCTTATTTAAATTAAAATAAAGCCTTATCACCACGGTGTTTAAAGAAGACAAACGATGACAGGACTTAAGTAATGACTCCGTCTTTATGTTGGCCTTACATTAATATTACTTTTTATCTCCATCCAGGATATTAATAATGGAATACTGTGGGAATTAATACTTTTGATCATTAAGAGTTCAGGGCTGTATGGGTGGGAAAAGTAAGCGCTCAGGTCGTCATTAATAACCATCATAAACCATACAACTAGTGGTTCTTTGCTGATGATTGATCATGAATATTAATAACACCAAATGGCAAATAAACGCCGTCATTTAAATCCTCGTGGCCTCGTAGGTGTTGCGCCAAAAGAGCCGACA
>CAMQGK010000514.1:732500-742500 GCA_947000775.1 Pterois miles | reverse complement strand
ATAGCTTACAACACTATAATATCAGCAGATGAACGTGTATAAGTGTCTATAACTCCTCCTGTGTTTCTTGTGATGATATAAAGAGTTATTATGACATTAATAAACAGTTATATGTGTGTGCAGCTGCATTATAGCAGGTTCTTAACCCTGTGATTATAGATAATAGTGAAGTGAGCTGTACAGTAGAAACATGGTGTCCTCTGATTCTGGATATATATGCTGGAGGAGGAGCAGGAGGAGGAGCAGGAGGAGCAGGAGGAGGAGCAGGAGGAAGAGGAGGAGGAGGAGGAGGAGGAGGAGGAGGACGTGAGGAGGAGGAGGAGGAGGAGGAAGAGGAGGAGGAGGAGGAGGAGGATGAAGAGGAGGAGGAGGAGCAGGAGGAGCAGGAGGAAGAGGAGGAAGAGGAGCAGGAGGAGGAGGAGCAGGAGGAGGAGCAGGAGGACGTGAGGAGGAGGAGGAGGAGGAGGAGGAGGAGGAGCTGCTGAAGGTTAAATGAAAACCTCACACCATTCATGTCTTCTGCGTTGGTGTCGGGAACTTCTGAACACCAAATGGTTCTTCAAAAAAATCACCTTAAACCGGCGGCCCGCCGAGCGCCGGCCCCCGATCCGCCGAGCGCCGGCCCCCGATCCGCCGAGCGCCGGCCCCCGATCCGCCGAGCGCCGGCCCCCGACCCGCCGAGCGCCGGCCCCCGACCCGCCGAGCGCCGGCCCCTGACCCGCCGCCGCACTGCCGACATGATTGCTTTTGTTCTGCGGAGAATATTTAAACAGGGCTTTATAAGAGCGAGGACTGTGGGTCGTAACACAGCGATTCTTCCAAACTGGTACAGATGCTGCGTGTTGGCGAGGTCACGGCTCGGCGGTTAACAAAGCCCCGCGTGGTTACAATGATCCAGACTGCACATTCACCGCAATTTAGCTTGAGTAATAGATGGGGGTCACGCTGGGTCACTTTCAATTTCCACTTCCAGGGGAGAAAAATGAAAACAACTCATTTGCACAAATCTGAATAATTCAGTCACTCAAAAAGGGGAGAAATGAAAATATGGGCATGAAGAGAGGATAAAGGAAGAGGAGGGAGACACTGTTGCATCTGCTGCAGTAATGACGGCCGGCCTCTTCGTCGCCTTGCATAAAGGCTAATGATGAATCTGACGGAGGATATGAATCCAGATGTAAGAATAAAGCGTCCCTTTCTGTCGGCGGCCTCATTCCGGAGGCTCCGCTGCCTCTAGTGAGCTTTTAAACTTATCATAAATGTATTAAGATTGCAGCGGGCCATGAAACAGCTGTAGACAATTAATCTTCTGCAAATCTTATCCGAGGAATTGGTTTCTGCAAAGTAACATCTGCTGCGAGAGGCGATTATTCATGGGCAACGCACAGCCGCTGCGCCTTTATGCATAGGGCCCAATCATTGCCAATGAAGTAAAAATTTATAGTTTTCCCTGTTCAGTAAAAATAACATTCAGCAGCATTAAAACATCATCCATCAACATTGTCCGGGGGCCCGGGGGCCATCCCAGGCACAGAAATTAAAAAGTATTCATTTTGCAGAGAAGTTGCAGAGCGCGCTGCTCCACTGAACTGATTTCTGATTTCTTTATTTCTTTATTTATTTGCTGCTGCTGAGAATGAAATTGGAGACGCGGGAAACCGGCGCTGCTGTTTGCTCCGGTTGGTGGACGAGGAGAGATGAACCTCGTCCCCCCGGAGACGCTCATCACAAAGTGCAGGCCGTGATGGATGGCGCTCAACATGGACTTGCCAAATATGAACTTGGAATAAAATCCTGCGCTGTAATTTTCTTTGAGCGTTGCTGTGAGGAGATGTGTCAGTTTAGTGCAGAGGAAGCTAAACACTGACAACACAATGTGAAGGTTTCTGTCTAACCTGACCAAACTAATCACTAATATTCACTAATATTATAACCCGATCATAACCATAACCCTCAATACATCACTAAATAATACGCGACTTCAATCAGTAACATAAATAGAAAGATTTATGTTTTACCTTTAACCACAAAATATGTCAGTTCATAAAAACGCTTTTTATATTTTAGTAAAATTAAATATACTCATTTGTTTTTCATCAGCTCATTTGATTTTTTGACTCATTTTATTTTTTCCAGTTAGAATGTTTAATCACGTTTATTGTGTTTTGTTATGCTTATATGATATAATAACATTACAACAAAACATAACAACATAATGAAACAATGATATAACATAATGTAACAAAACAACGTAAATGATATAACAACATAACATTACAATGTAATGAAACATGAAGTAACAACAACGTAATGAAACATAATGATGTAACATTAGAACCTAACAATGAAACAACAACGTAAGATAATATAACACTGTAGCATAACGTAAGATAATATAACAATGTAACATAATGTAACAGAACAATGTAACAGAACAATGTAACAATGTAACATAATGTAACAGAACAATGTAACATAACAATGTAACAATGTAACATAATGTAACAGAACAATGTAACATAACAATGTAACAGAACAATGTAACATAACAATGTAACAGAACAATGTAATATAACAATGTAACAATGTAACATAATGTAACAGAACAATGTAACATAACATAACAATGTAACTTAATAACGTAATGAAACATAATGATGTAACATTAGAACGTAGCATAACAATGAAACAACAACTTAAGATAACATAACACTGTAACGTAACATAAGATAATATAACAATGTAACATAATGTAACATAACAATGTAACATAACAATGTAACATAACAATGTAACAATGTAACGTAACACTGTAATATAACAATGTAACATAACAATGTAACAATGTAACATAACAATGTAATGTAACATAACAACGTAATATAACAATGTAAAATAGCAACACAACAACAATGTAACATAACATAACACTGTAACATAACAATGTAACATAACAATGTAATGTAACATAACAATGTAACATAACAACGTAATATAACAATGTAAAATAGCAACACAACAATGTAACATAACATAACAACATAACACTGTAACAACAACGTAACATAATAGAGCATAACAATGTAACATAACGACGTAACAATGTAACATAACAATGTAACATAACAATGTACAACAACATAACATGTGGTATTGTGGTAGTATTGCAGTAATAGTATTGTGATTGTTTTGTGGTAGCATTGTGGTAGTATTGTAGTAGAATTGTGGTAGCATTGTAGTAGTATTGTAGTACTGTAGTAATACTGTAGTAGTATTGTAGTAGTACTGTGGTAGTATTGTAGTAGTATTTAAGTAGTACTGTAGTGGTATTGTAGTAGTACTGTAGTAGTGTTGTAGTAGTAGTACTGTAGTAGTACTGTAGTACTAGTGGCCCCAGTGGAGACTGATCCTCTTCTTGATTCCACAGCTGCTGTAATGTCACAGATGGCGATATCATTTAGAATAGTAGTACTATAGTAGTAGTACTGTAGTAGTGCTGTAGTAGTAGTACTGTAGTAGTACTGTAGTACTAGTGGCCCCAGTGGAGACTGATCCTCTTCTTGATTCCACAGCTGCTGTAATGTCACAGATGGCGATATCATTTAGAATAATAGTACTATAGTAGTAGTACTGTAGTAGTGCTGTAGTAGTAGTACTGTAGTAGTACTGTAGTACTAATGGCCCCAGTGGAGACTGATCCTCTTCTTGATTCCACAGCTGCTGTAATGTCACAGATGGCGATATCACTCAGATTCGAGGCTGTCAGCTGGAGCGCCGCCAGACGCTTTCTTAATCCGGGTTTGATCATCTGTAACTTTGGCTGTCGGTCGCTTGTTTTGCTTTTTAAACAAGTAAAAAATATTCTGGCAATCAGTCGTCATCACTGTTTCTGATGCTTATTTACAGAAAAGCTGAAAGTTGTGTGTCAGTGGAGGAAACAGTGAGAGAATCTCCAACAGGACCAAATGCTGGCTGCAGAGGAGGGGAACCCTGAAACCACCTCGCTCACGTTCACGTCATCTCTACCGGCTCAGCGTGAAAACATCCAGGACGCTCTGAAACCTGACGCTTCTGCTGTAAGCTGTCAATCTTTGCTCCTCCCACAGCGTAACTCCGCCAGTCAGACGTCTGAGGCTGTTCGACTGTAGTTACAGTTAGATATCTACCCTCCGCAGGCCGCTGACACCGACCGTCCACAGACTGTATATGAGAGGAGGAAGTAGTCACCGTGACGACGCGTTATGGCTGTCACCATCTTGCGTATCACCTGGATTAATTCCCCATTAATTAGCTGGACGTCAACATCCCTTTCTCAACTTTAACAAATAAATACACTGATAAAAATTTAATTATTTGTTTTTAAATTTGCAACTTGGTAAAAAAATCTTCAAAATTAACAGCAATTATAATTCGAGTGTGAATGTTTTAATGCAGCAGTTAACTGGTACAAACTTAAACAGGAATAAAAATGACAGCATGTTTATAAATCTATATTTCAGTGAATAGATTGGCCCCACTGTCAGCGATATCCAGTCACTACTGGTATTAGTGTCGGTGTCAGTACTGCCATCGCTATCACGGCATCCCTAATACTTTCATATTTTCACTTCAGTAATGTTTTATGATGCAGTACTTTTACTTCTGCAGTGTAGTATTGGTACTTTGACTGAAGTAATACAGCTAAGTATTTCTTCCCGTCTCCTGGAAACGACCCAGATAATAAAACTGTTGTTCATTGTGTTTCAACGGTGAGATGGCGGCGTGGTCCTGAGTTTTTTACCTTTAGTGTATTTATTGTTTTAGTGAAGGCACAGACGGTAAAATGGCCATGACCTCATCAGAACTGGTTCCCAGTGCAGTCAGAAAGCCCGGCCCAGTCTGTTGAGTGAGAGCGTTATCTCCTGAGACGGCGCCGACGGCGGTGTGAGCGGAGGCTACACGCTAAGCTAAAGGCTACACCGTCCCCCCCGCAAATGTCTGGTCACTTTTCAACGACTGGGACAAACTCTGACGGAGGAGATACCAGAGACTGCTGTGTGCTCATTCTTACAGAAACATGGCCGAACTGCCACGTACCCAACTCAGTGGTGGAGCTGGCACGCTGCACGCTACGCCACGCCGCCGCTCTCCTCCCGCTCTCAGCTCAGCCTGTAACGTGGCCGTCCCCAGTCGTCTGGTGTCCAAGCGGTGCGACCCGGGCCTGAACTCCTCCATATGCAGCTGGACACTAGACTTCCCGACCAACCGGCCCCACTCCACCATCACCACTAACACCGGTGGTCCTCAAGGATGTGTGCTGAGCCCCCTCCTGGTCGCCCTCTTCCCCCACGACTGTCAGCCGGCCCACGCAACAAACCATCATAAAGCTGGCGGACGACGCGGCAGTCATGGGACTGATTACCAACGAGGATGAGTCGGCGTACAGAAGCGAGATCCAGAACCTTGTGGCCTGGTGCTCCACCAACAATCTCATCCTGAACAAGAAGGACAACGCCTGCTCCTGGCACCATCACCGGAGTAGTGGTGGAGGGGGGTCCCCAGCTATAACTTCCTGGGGGTCTACATAAGTGAGGACCTCACCTGGACAACATGCACCACCTACATTGCTGAGAAAGCACAACAACGCCTGTTTTTCCAGAGGACCCTGACCACCACCCGCCCCACCCTGCCCACCACCACCCGCCCCACCCTGCCCACCACCACCCACCCCACCACCACCCGCCCCACCCTGCCCACCACCACCCGCCCCACCCTGTCCACCACCACCCGCCCCACCCTCCCACCACCCGCCCCACCCTGCCCACCACCCACCCCACCCTGTCCACCACCACCCGCCCCACCCTGCCCACCACCACCCGCCCCACCCTCCCACCACCCGCCCCACCCTGCCCACCACCACCCACCCCACCCTGTCCCACCACCACCCGCCCCACCCTGCCCACCACCACCCGCCCCACCCTGCCCACCACCCGCCCCACCCTCCCACCACCACCCGCCCCACCCTGCCCACCACCCGCCCCACCCTGCCCACCACCACCCGCCCCACCCTGCCCACCACCCACCCCACCCTGCCCACCACCACCCACCCCACCCTGTCCACCACCACCCGCCCCACCCTGCCCACCCCACCCTGCCCACCACCACCCGCCCCACCCTGCCCACCACCCGCCCCACCCTGCCCACCACCGTAGTGCAGTACTTGATGTACAATGAGAATAAACCTGCTGGTCTATAATTAGACTTAATAATCTGTGATAACGTGAAACGATGAAGAGTTTTGTTGGCCTCGCCCTCGTTGAGGCGCCGCTACCTGACGGCCCACAATCCCTCAGTGAGGATGTTTAAAGCTGAACATGGATTGTTCAACGTGACACGCTCAATTTATCATTAGTTGTGAGGAGAGAACGGATGAGTACACTTTCAATTTAGTTCCGCTGCTTTCTTCATTCATCACGGCGCGCTCATCATCCATCATTTCCCGCTCAGATCCATACCCAAACACACTCTCATAACTTTAATGCAATTAATCTTCATGCTAAGATAATTTCATATTAATGAACCAAGACGTTTATTTGATTATTGGTTTGATGAAGTTGCATCGAGGGGGCGTTGACAGGCTCTGCGTCGGCCGCTGAGCGTGACGGCGTGAACGTTTCCCCTTTCTTTTGTCTCGCCGGAGCTTCCTGTTCGTTTCCCAGACGGCGGCGAGGCCTTCTGTCTTCACGCAACCAGCTCGGGCAAATTGGAAAAGTTGCAGCGATAGATAGGAGGTGACCTGGAAACAAAAGCAATCAAGGTTGGAGGAGGATGTTGGGGAGCGGTTGACCGCCGCCGCCGCCGCCGCCGCCGCCGCCGCCATCAGGCTCACATTCACACGCTCTGTCAATAAAAGAAGAAATACCTTCTGAGGCTCAGGGCTGAGGGCAAAGAGGAGGCGCAATTTCACACCTTCATGTACCTCACAGGACGAGATTTTTCATACAACTCCACCTTCTGGAGGAGGGGAGGAGGAGGAGAGAGAGAGAGAGGAGGAGAGAGAGAGAGAGAGAGGGAGGAGGGAGAGGGAGAGGGAGGAGGAGAGAGAGAGGAGAGGGGAGAGGGAGGGAGGAGGAGAGGAGAGAGGAGGAGGAGAGGACAGAGGAGGAGGAGAGGGACAGAGGAGAGAGGAGGAGGAGAGGAGAGAGGAGGAGGAGGACAGAGGAGAGAGGAGGAGGAGAGGACAGAGGAGGAGAGAGAGAGGAGGAGAGAGAGAGAGAGGAGGAGAGAGAGAGAGAGAGAGGAGGAGGAGAGGAGAGAGGAGGAGGAGAGGACAGAGGAGGAGGAGAGGAGAGAGGAGGAGGAGAGGAAGGAGGAGGAGAGAGGAGGAGAGAGAGAGAGAGGAGGAGAGAGAGAGAGAGAGAGGAGGAGGAGAGGACAGAGGAGAGAGGAGGAGGAGAGGACAGAGGAGGAGGAGAGGACAGAGGAGGAGGAGAGGAGGAGGAGAGGACAGAGGAGAGAGGAGGAGGAGGGGACAGAGGAGGAGGAGAGGACAGAGGAGAGAGGAGGAGGAGAGGAGAGAGGAGGAGGAGAGGACAGAGGAGAGAGGAGGAGGAGGGGACAGAGGAGAGAGGAGGAGGAGGGGACAGAGGAGGAGGAGAGGACAGAGGAGAGAGGAGGAGGAGAGGAGGAGGAGAGGACAGAGGAGAGAGGAGGAGGAGGGGACAGAGGAGGAGGAGAGGACAGAGGAGAGAGGAGGAGGAGAGGACAGAGGAGAGAGGAGGAGGAGAGGAGAGAGGAGGAGGAGAGGACAGAGGAGAGAGGAGGAGGAGAGGACAGAGGAGAGAGGAGGAGGAGGGAGAGAGAGGAGGAGGAGGAGGAGAGGAGAGAGGAGGAGGAGAGGAAGAGGAGGAGAGAGAGGAGGAGAGAGAGAGAGGAGGAGAGGACAGAGGAGAGAGGAGGAGGAGAGGACAGAGGAGAGAGGAGGAGGAGAGGAGGAGGAGAGGACAGAGGAGAGAGGAGGAGGAGGGGACAGAGGAGAGAGGAGGAGGAGAGGACAGAGGAGAGGGAGGAGGAGAGGACAGAGGAGAGAGGAGGAGGAGAGGACAGAGGAGAGAGGAGGAGGAGAAGGAGGAGAGGAAGAGAGAGAGAGGAGGAGAGGACAGAGGAGAGAGGAGGAGGAGGAGAGAGAGAGGAGGAGAGAGAGAGAGAGAGAGGAGAGAGAGAGAGAGAGAGAGAGAGAGGAGAGAGAGAGAGAGAGGAGGAGAGAGAGAGAGAGGAGGAGGAGAGAGGAGGAGGAGAGGACAGAGGAGAGAGGAGGAGGAGAAAGGAGGAGAGGACAGAGGAGAGAGGAGGAGGAGAGGACAGAGGAGAGAGGAGGAGGAGGAGAGAGAGAGGAGGAGGAGAGAGAGAGACAGGAGGAGAGAGAGAGGAGGAGAGAGAGAGGAGGAGAGAGAGAGAGAGAGGAGGAGGAGAGGACAGAGGAGGAGGAGAGGACAGAGGAGAGAGGAGGAGGAGAGGACAGAGGAGGAGGAGAGGACAGAGGAGAGAGGAGGAGGAGAAAGGAGGAGAGGACAGAGGAGAGAGGAGGAGGAGAGGACAGAGGAGGAGGAGAGGACAGAGGAGAGAGGAGGAGGAGAAAGGAGGAGAGGACAGAGGAGAGAGGAGGAGGAGAGGACAGAGGAGAGAGGAGGAGGAGGAGAGAGAGAGGAGGAGAGAGAGAGAGAGAGGAGGAGGAGAGGACAGAGGAGGAGGAGAGGACAGAGGAGAGAGGAGGAGGAGGAGAGAGAGAGGAGGAGAGAGAGAGAGAGAGGAGGAGAGAGAGAGAGAGAGAGAGAGAGAGAGAGAGAGAGAGAGGAGGAGGAGAGGAGGAGGAGGAGGACAGAGGAGAGAGGAGGAGGAGAAAGGAGGAGAGGAGAGAGGGAGGAGGAGAGGACAGAGGAGGAGGAGAGGACAGAGGAGAGAGGAGGAGGAGAGGACAGAGGAGAGAGGAGGAGGAGAGGAGAGAGAGGAGGAGAGAGAGAGGAGGAGGAGAGGACAGAGGAGGAGGAGAGGACAGAGGAGAGAGGAGGAGGAGGAGAGAGAGAGGAGGAGAGAGAGAGAGAGAGGAGGAGGAGAGGACAGAGGAGGAGGAGAGGAGAGAGGAGGAGAGAGAGAGAGAGAGGAGGAGAGAGAGAGAGAGAGGAGGAGAGAGGAGGAGGAGGGGACAGAGGAGGAGGAGAGGACAGAGGAGAGAGGAGGAGGAGAGGACAGAGGAGAGAGGAGGAGGAGAGGAGAGAGGAGGAGGAGAGGACAGAGGAGAGAGAGAGAGGAGGAGGAGAAAGGAGGAGAGGACAGAGGAGAGAGGAGGAGGAGAGGACAGAGGAGGAGGAGAGGACAGAGGAGAGAGGAGGAGGAGAGGACAGAGGAGAGAGGAGGAGGAGAGGAGAGAGGAGGACAGAGGAGGAGGAGAGGAGAGAGGAGGAGGAGAGGAGAGAGGAGGAGGAGAGGACAGAGGAGAGAGAGAGAGGAGGAGGAGAAAGGAGGAGAGGACAGAGGAGAGAGGAGGAGGAGAGGACAGAGGAGAGAGGAGAGGAGAGAGGAGAGAGAGAGAGAGAGAGAGAGAGGAGAGGAGAGAGGAGAGAGGAGGAGGAGAGAGAGAGAGGAGGAGGAGAGGACAGAGGAGGAGGAGAGGACAGAGGAGAGAGGAGGAGGAGAGGAGAGAGGAGGAGGAGAGGACAGAGGAGAGAGGAGGAGGAGAGGACAGAGGAGGAGGAGAGAGGAGGGAGAGAGAGAGAGAGGAGGAGAGAGAGAGAGAGAGAGAGGAGGAGGAGAGGACAGAGGAGAGAGGAGGAGGAGAGGACAGAGGAGGAGGAGAGGACAGAGGAGAGAGGAGGAGGAGAGGAGGAGGAGAGGACAGAGGAGAGAGGAGGAGGAGGGGACAGAGGAGGAGGAGAGGACAGAGGAGAGAGGAGGAGGAGGGGACAGAGGAGGAGGAGAGGACAGAGGAGAGAGGAGGAGGAGAGGAGAGAGGAGGAGGAGAGGA
>CAMQGK010000514.1:657500-727500 GCA_947000775.1 Pterois miles | reverse complement strand
ATCTGTGGGCCACGACTCCAGTAATCTGTGGGCCACGACTCCAGTAATCTGTGGGCCACGATTCCAGTAATCGGCCGACTCCAGTAATCTGTGGGCCACGATTCCAGTAATCTGTGGGCCACGACTCCAGTAATCTGTGGGCCACGACTCCAGTAATCTGTGGGCCAAGATTCCAGTAATCTGTGGGCCACGACTCCAGTAATCTGTGGGCCACGATTCCAGTAATCTGTGGGCCACGACTCCAATAATCTGTGGGCCACGATTCCAGTAATCTGTGGGCCACGACCCCAGTAATCTGTGGGCCACGACTCCAGTAATCTGTGGGCCACGACCCCAGTAATCTGTGGGCCACGACTCCAATAATCTGTGGGCCACGACTCCAGTAATCTGTGGGCCACGACTCCAGTAATCTGTGGGCCACGACTCCAGTAATCTGTGGGCCACGACTCCAGTAATCTGTGGGCCACGACTCCAGTAATCTGTGGGCCACGACTCCAATAATCTGTGGGCCACGACTCCAGTAATCTGTGGGCCACGACTCCAGTAATCTGTGGGCCACGACTCCAGTAATCTGTGGGCCACGACTCCAGTAATCTGTGGGCCACGACTCCAGTAATCTGTGGGCCACGACTCCAGTAATCTGTGGGCCAAGACTCCAATAATCTGTGGGCCACGACTCCAGTAATCTGTGGGCCACGACTCCAGTAATCTGTGGGCCACGACTCCAGTAATCTGTGGGCCACGACTCCTGTAATCTGTGGGCCACGACTCCAGTAATCTGTGGGCCACGACTCCAGTAATCTGTGGGCCACGACTCCAGTAATCTGTGGGCCAGGACTCTTACCAGGACTCCAGTAATCTGTGGGCCACGACTCCAGTAATCTGTGGGCCACGACTCCAGTAATCTGTGGGCCAGGACTCCAGTAATCTGTGGGCCACGACTCCAGTAATCTGTGCGCCACGACTCCAATAATCTGTGGGCCACGACTCCAGTAATCTGTGGGCCACGACTCCAATAATCTGTGGGCCACGACTCCAGTAATCTGTGGGCCACGACTCCAGTAATCTGTGGGCCACGACTCCAGTAATATGTGGGCCACGACTCCAGTAATCTGTGGGCCACGACTCCAGTAATCTGTGGGCCACGACTCCAGTAATCTGTGGGCCACGACTCCAGTAATCTGTGGGCCAGGACTCCAATAATCTGTGGGCCACTACTCCAATAATTTGTGGGCCACGACTCCAGTATTCTGTGGGCCACGACTCCAGTAATCTGTGGGCCACGACTCCAATAATCTGTGGGCCACGACTCTAGTAATCTGTGGGCCAGGACTCCAGTAATCTGTGGGCCAGGACTCCAGTAATCTGTGGGCCACAACGCGCAGAAATATCTGAAGGTATTGTGAAAGTATCTGAAGGTGTTTTGAAGGTATTTGTAGGTATTTGAATGTGTTTTGAAGGTATTTGAAGGTATTTGAATGTATTGAAGGTATTCAAAGGTATTTGAAGGTATGTGAATGTGTTTTGAAGGTATTTGAAGGTATTTGAATGTGTTTTGAAGGTATTTGAATGTATTGGAGGTATTCAAAGGTGTTTTGAAGGTATTTGAAGGTGTTTTGAAGGTATTTGAATGTGTTCTGAAGGTATTCAAAGGTATTTGTAGATATTTGAATGTGTTTTGAAGGTATTTGAATGTGTTCTGAAGGTATTCAAAGGTATTTGTAGATATTTGAATGTGTTTTGAAGGTATTTGAATGTGTTTTGAAGGTATTTGAAGGTATTTGTAGGTATTTGAAGGTGTTTTGAAGGTATTTGTAGGTATTTGAATGTGTTTTGAAGGTATTTGAATGTGTTTTGAAGGTATTTGAAGGTATTTGTAGGTATTTGAAGGTATTTGAATGTGTATTGTAGGTATTTGAATGTGTTTTGAAGGTATTCAAAGGTATTTGTAGGTATTTGAAGGTATTTTGAAGGTATTTGAATGTGTTTTGAAGGTATTTGAAGGTATTTGTAGGTATTTGAAGGTATTTGAATGTGTATTGTAGGTATTTGAATGTGTTTTGAAGGTATTTGAATGTGTTCTGAAGGTATTTGAAGGTATTTGTAGATATTTGAAAGTGTTTTGAAGGTATTTGAATGTATTTTGAAGGTATTTGAAGGTATTTGTAGGTATTTGAATGTGTTTTGAAGGTATTTGAAGGTGTTTTGAAGGTATTTGAAGGTGTTGTGAAGGTATTTGAATGTGTTTTGAAGGTATTCAAAAGTATTTGTAGGTATTTGAAAGTGTTTTGAAGGTATTTGAAGGTATTTGTAGGTATTTGAATGTGTTTTGAAGGTATTTGAATGTGTTTTGAAGGTATTTGTAGGTATTTGAATGTGTTTTGAAGGTATTTGAATGTGTTTTGAAGGTATTTGTAGGTATTTGAATGTGTTTTGAAGGCATTTGAATGTGTTTTGAAGGTATTTGAATGTGTTCTGAAGGTATTTGAATGCGTTTTGAAGGTATTTGATGGTATTTTTAGGTATTTGAATGTGTTTTGAAGGTATTTGAAGGTATTTGTAGGTATTTGAATGTGTTTTGAAGGTATTTGAATGTGTTTTGAAGGTATTTGTAGGTATTTGAATGTGTTTTGAAGGTATTTGAATGTGTTTTGAAGGTATTTGTAGGTATTTGAATGTGTTTTGAAGGTATTTGAATGTGTTTTGAAGGTATTTGAATGTGTTCTGAAGGTATTTGAATGCGTTTTGAAGGTATTTGATGGTATTTTTAGGTATTTGAATGTGTTTTGAAGGTATTTGTAGGTATTTGAATGTGTTTTGAAGGTATTTGAAGGTGTTTTTAAGGTATTTGAATGTGTTTTGAAGGTATTTGAATGTGTTTTGAAGGTATTTGAATGTGTTTTGAAGGTATTTGAAGGTGTTTTTAAGGTATTTGAATGTGTTTTGAAGGTATTTGAATGCGTTTTGAAGGTATTTGATGGTATTTTTAGGTATTTGAATGTGTTTTGAAGGTATTTGTAGGTATTTGAAGGTGTTTTGAAGGTATTTGAATGTGTTTTGAAGGTATTTGAATGTGTTTTGAAGGTATTTGAATGCGTTTTGAAGGTATTTGATGGTATTTGTAGGTATTTGAATGTGTTTTGAAGGTATTTGAATGTGTTTTGAAGGTATTTGAATGTGTTTTGAAGGTATTTGAAGGTGTTTTTAAGGTATTTGAATGTGTTTTGAAGGTATTTGAATGCGTTTTGAAGGTATTTGATGGTATTTTTAGGTATTTGAATGTGTTTTGAAGGTATTTGTAGGTATTTGAAGGTGTTTTGAAGGTATTTGAATGTGTTTTGAAGGTATTTGAATGTGTTTTGAAGGTATTTGAATGCGTTTTGAAGGTATTTGATGGTATTTGTAGGTATTTGAATGTGTTTTGAAGGTATTTGAAGGTGTTTTGAAGGTATTTGAATGTGTTTTGAAGGTATTTGAATGCGTTTTGAAGGTATTTGATGGTATTTTTAGGTATTTGAATGTGTTTTGAAGGTATTTGTAGGTATTTGAAGGTGTTTTGAAGGTATTTGAATGTTTTTAAAGTATTTGAAGACCCTCAGGTTGAGAAATATGAGTCCAAACAATAACTATTATTATTCATAGAAAAACGGGTTTTATATCTTTATTCATTTCACCACTCTCTCTTTTCCGTTTCTTTTCTTTTTAACATTCATTTTTATGTTTTCAGATTATTTTTTTATTTATTAATTTTACTTTTTACTTAATTTCTTTTTAGTCACGTGGAGTCTGTTCTACTTTATGTCAAACCTTTATATATTATTAGTATATAATAATAATAATAACGATGTGATGTCAGTTAAACAGCAGCAGTGATCATGTCTGCTGTAATACGTGGCTGATAACAGTGACTGATTTAAAGCCAGCTGGTCTCCAGTTATTACCACCATCATAATTATTTATATTTATTACATCATTGTACTCCTATTTATGTTCATACAACAGATTTGTACCTTCTCACTACGTATTTACTACACACAACATACACAACCTCACTATATAAACTCTGAATAAATGTCTGCTGTCATAAAGCATCAACTCAAAATATAAATAAGTAATGTGAGATTAATATGTGTGTATATAGATTTGATTTATTAATTTGCACAATAAAACAACAGTAGAGAAGAAGCCAGTTGTTCAGGAGACGACAGAATTAATCTGACCAGTAAACATCATAAAAGTGATGAAATCAACAAACTATAAAGTCCATTTTTGCATCAGTAACATTTTCAGCTCACAGAGATGATCTCAGAAATACGTGAGCTCACTAATAATAATGATAATATTGTTAGTAATAATAATAGAGGACGCTCCTGTCGTCGTCCTGTTGTCATGTAGCGCCTCCTGCTGGTGGAAACGCTGTCCTACACTCACATCTGATCTGAGCTCTGAGGCTCCAGCGTCTCCTGATGATGACACTGAGGAGGACAGCAGAGAACGACCGGCTTCCTGGATCCCTGGCGCCGTGGCAACCGGTCCGCCGGGCCGCCGGTCCAACGGTCCAACGGTCCAACGGTCGGTACCAGGAGCTTCAGTCTCTCTGCTCCTTGATGCCGTTGTGACCGACGATGATGCTGCTGTACTTCTTCTGCTGCTCCTCTTTAAACGACTCCTTCACTTTCCCTCTTTTCAGTCCTCCGTCCCTGAAACACACCAACCACAGTACCACAGTAACGATGCAGTACCACAGTAACGATGCAGTACCACAGTAACGATGCAGTACCACAGTAACGATGCAGTACCACAGTAAGGATGCAGTACCACAGTAAGGATGCAGTACCACTGTAACGATGCAGTACCACAGTAACGATGCAGTACCACAGTAACGATGCAGTACCACAATAACGATGCAGTACCACAGTAACGATGCAGTACCACAGTAACGATGCAGTACCACAGTAACGATGCAGTACCACAGTAAGGATGCAGTACCACAGTAACGATGCAGTACCACAGTAACGATGCAGTACCACAGTAAGGATGCAGTACCACATTAACGATGCAGTACCACAGTAACGATGCAGTACCACAGTAACGATGCAGTACCACAGTAAGGATGCAGTACCACATTAACGATGCAGTACCACAGTAACGATGCAGTACCACAGTAACGATGCAGTACCACATTAACGATGCAGTACCACAGTAAGGATGCAGTACCACAGTAACGATGCAGTACCACAGTAACGATGCAGTACCACAGTAACGATGCAGTACCACATTAACGATGCAGTACCACAGTAAGGATGCAGTACCACAGTAACGATGCAGTACCACAGTAACGATGCAGTACCACTGTAACGATGCAGTACCACAGTAACGATGCAGTACCACATTAACGATGCAGTACCACAGTAACGATGCAGTACCACAGTAACGATGCAGTACCACAGTAACGATGCAGTACCACAGTAACGATGCAGTACCACTGTAACGATGCAGTACCACAGTAACGATGCAGTACCACAGTAACGATGCAGTACCACAGTAACGATGCAGTACCACAGTAACGATGCAGTACCACAGTAAGGATGCAGTACCACAGTAAGGATGCAGTACCACAGTAACGATGCAGTACCACATTAACAATGCAGTACCACAGTAACGATGCAGTACCACAGTAAGGATGCAGTACCACAGTAACGATGCAGTACCACAGTAACGATGCAGTACCACAGTAACGATGCAGTACCACAGTACAGTACATGCTGTATACTTGGTAAATGAAATCTTTATTAAGAGACATTTATTATTAAGTCTATCACAAACTGAATTTGTTTATATTTATAAATATATAATATATATAAATATTTGCATCCAAAGACATGCAGGTTAGTGTGGGTTTACTCCTGTTCTCCTGTTTCCTCCCACAGTCTAACGACGTGGCGCCAACGAGCTCACCACGGGTCACGCTCACATGCACTCAAAGCATTCACAGTCGGCCAGCCCGGTGAAGCCTGGTCGCTTCCTCTGGTGACAGGTGAAGTATAATGAAGTAGTATTTAGTTGTATTTCCTACTCACCAGGCCAGATCCAGCAGCCCTCCCTGATGAGCGATGGCAGATTTCACTCTGTTGGCAAACTGAGCTGCATCCTCACCGTCCTGCACATTATACACAGAGTACACATTATACACAGAGTACACAGAGTATGCACATGGATGTATGTAGTAATACTTAGTTTTATTTAGGCAACAGAAGTACTGTGTCAGGTTTAGAACAGGATGCATTGTGTGTATACAGCAGGTATATATACTGTAGGTATGTACTGTATGGTGAAGTACTGGCAGGTTGTACATGATTATGATTCATCTTCTATTACTATCTGATGATGATGATGATGATGATGCAGTGGAGTATGTAGATTAAACGTACATACTGTGGGAGTAAACTACAGGGCTGCACCTTGGCTATCGATTATTAGATTATTTATGGATTATGTGGACAGGTGAGGCGTTACCTGGATGGTCATAGGAGGGAGGTACCACACGGTGACCACGATGGCCCAGCTGGTCATCATCCTCAGAAGATAACTCACCATGTTGAATTTACTACTGTTCCAGAAGGCATCGCCGAAACGAGGGTCATACTGACGGAGGGAGGGAGAGAGAGAGGAGGGAGAGAGAGAGGAGGAGGGAGAGAGGGAAGGAGAGAGAGAGGAGGGAGAGAGAGGAGGAGGAGGAGAGAGAGAGAGGAGGGAGAGAGAGAGGAGGAGGGAGAGAGGGAAGGAGAGAGAGAGGAGGGAGAGAGAGGAGGAGGGAGAGGAGGAGGAGGGAGGAGGAGGAGGGAGAGAGGGAAGGAGAGAGAGAGGAGGGAGAGAGAGAGAGGGAGAGGAGGAGGGAGAGGAGGGAGGAGGGAGAGGAGGAGGGAGAGAGGGAGGAGAGAGAGAGAGAGGGAGAGGAGGAGAGAGAGAGAGAGAGAGAGAGAGAGAGGAGGAGAGAGAGGAGGGAGAGAGGGAGGGAGAGAGAGAGGAGGGAGAGGAGGAGGAGGGAGAGAGGGAAGGAGAGAGAGAGGAGAGAGAGAGGGAGAGAGAGAGGAGAGAGGGAGGGAGAGAGGGAGGAGAGAGGAGAGAGGGAGGGAGAGAGAGGGAGGAGAGAGGGAGGGAGAGAGAGAGGAGGAGGGAGAGAGAGAGAGGAGGAGGGAGAGAGAGGGAGAGAGAGGAGGAGGGAGAGAGAGAGAGAGGGAGAGAGAGGAGGAGGGAGAGAGAGGGAGAGAGAGGGAGAGAGAGGAGGAGGGAGAGAGAGAGAGGAGGGAGAGAGAGAGGGAGAGAGAGGGAGAGAGAGGAGGAGGGAGAGAGAGGGAGAGAGAGAGGAGAGAGAGGAGGAGGGAGAGAGAGGGAGAGAGAGGGAGAGAGAGGAGGAGAGAGAGAGAGAGGGGAGGGAGAGAGAGGGAGAGAGAGGGAGAGAGAGGAGAGAGAGAGAGAGAGAGAGAGAGAGGAGGAGGGAGAGAGAGGGAGAGAGAGAGAGAGAGAGAGAGGAGGAGGGAGAGAGAGAGAGGGAGAGAGAGGAGGAGGGAGAGAGAGGGAGAGAGAGGGAGAGAGAGGAGGAGGGAGAGAGAGAGAGAGAGAGAGAGAGGGAGGGAGAGAGAGAGAGAGAGGAGGGAGAGAGAGGGAGGGAGAGGGAGAGAGAGGAGGAGGGAGAGAGAGAGAGGGAGAGAGAGGAGGAGGGAGAGAGAGGGAGAGAGAGGGAGAGAGAGGAGGAGGGAGAGAGAGAGAGGGAGAGACACATGAGATCTCACAGGGCCGACAGTTTGTCTGATTTGAAATCATGAAGCCGACAGCAACGTTCCTGTTAATGTTGTCAAACGGAGAGAAAGGTTCTCCTCGTCCTAAAGTGGTCCTGAATTCACACTGGACTACTTTATCCCTGAAACCCTGGACCTTAATCTAGACCCTGGTCCCTTCAGTCAAACCTAAAGAGTTCCTCACAAGGTTCCACGCTTCTGGGGTAGAAACGGGGCTTCAGTATGGTGGTCGTGTCTAGACGGTAACCCACAAAATCTGATCTGAGACCTGCAAAAACTCCAACTTGCTGGTTCTCTTCTAGCCACGACCCAGTCTGGTTCTTTAGTCCTCCAAAGCTCCATTAAAGAATCTAAGCCAGTAGTAGTAGTAGTAGTAGTAGTCGCAGTAGTAATAACAGAGTATTAAATACTTGACAAATCTGCCTTTGCGGTCCATTGTGAACGGATATAAAATGTGTGGTTAATCCTGATGAGCTGCTCCAACCGACAGAATAAGGGGTTCACTTCACCTTGATGGTGACCGGGTAGATCGTCCCCCCGATTTCAAAGCTTCCCTTCTTAAACATCATGACTGACGTGTTGTTGATGCAGGTTCCTGTTCAAACCAGAAACAGAAGTTATAAAACCATAAAACCAACATCATCTTCATCATCATCTGACTCTGACCTTCAGGAAATATCAGGATGGGAAGTTTGGTCTTGGCGGCGACGTGAGCTCTCAGCCTGCAGACAGAGGAGGACCTGAATCACTGATCAGCACTGAGTCCTAACCCCAACCCGGACCCAGAGGAAGTTCTCCTGAACTCAACGGACTCTCTCACTTTCATTTTGCATCACTTGGTTGTAGAACCTCCACAGAAACCTGGGCTCAGTTTCAGTCATGATAGCGCCCAGTTACTTCCCAGAATCCCCAGCTGAAGTTGTTCTGTGTTTTCTTAGTACAGTCAGAAAGCTTCAGCTGAGGTTGGAGGCCCGTCTACCAAGACGGCGACAGCCTCCCACTTTCAGCTTCATTTTTGCTCTTCAGAAAGCTCTGGGTGACGTCACGGAGACGTCGGTTTATAGTTATATATATATATATATACATATAATATGGTCTAACGGTCTCACCTGCTGGTCACAGCGTGGCGGTCTCTCATCTCTGACCTCTCAAACCAAACATGAGGACACGACCTCACCATGGACCTCTGCATGACCCCCATCAGGCCTCCGTGAATCTGACCCACCTGAGGACAGAACAGCGAGCACAGAGCAGTGACATCACCACACAGAAATGCGTGACGTTACGAGGTGCGATGTCGTGCCTGGCGGTGGCGACGCGCCTGGCGGTGGCGACGCGACGCGCCTGGCGGTGGCGACGCGCCTGGCGGTGGCGACCCGCCTGGCGGTGGCGACCCGCCTGGCGGTGGCGACCCGCCTGGCGGTGACACTCACCATCGCGTAGCAGCCGTCGTTGGCCAGAATCACGACGTCGATGGGCGTGGTGTGATTGGCGACACATATTCCTCCTTTCTGAGGTTTGTTCTCTCTGCAGGATAATTAATTATAATGAATTAATTCTATATAATTCTAATTAATATTGACATTAATTATGGCGATGAACCGGAGCTGAACGGGACCTGTTGTGGTAAACGATGGTGGCTGACAGTCCTCGAGCACAGATCCTGTAGCAGGTCAGATGGACCAACTCACTCAGCCAGTTCTTCACACTGAAATATTATTATTATTATTATGAATCATTATATTATAATATATGTTATTATTATCACACATATACAGAACCTGTAAAACCTGAAATGTTACTATTATACATATTATACAGTGGCAAAACCTTCAGTTATTAGTTATCATGCTGTGTCTCGTTGTGTTGCTGTATCTCGTTGCTGAGTTGCTGTGTTGCTGTGTCTCGTTGCTGAGTTGCTGTGTCTCGTTGCTGTGTTGCTGTGTCTTGTTGTTGTGTTGCTGTGTCTCATTGCTGTGTTGCTGTGTCTTGTTGTTGTGTTGCTGTGTCTCATTGCTGTGTCTCGTTGCTGTGTCTCATTGTGTTGTTGTGTTGCTGTGTCTCGTTGCTGAGTTGCTGTGTCTCGTTGCTGTGTCTCGTTGTTGTGTTGCTGTGTCTCGTTGTTGTGTTGCTGTGTCTTGTTGCTGTGTTGCTGTGTCTCGTTGCTGTGTTGCTGTGTCTCGTTGCTGAGTTGCTGTGTTGCTGTGTCTCGTTGCTGTGTTGCTGTGTCTTGTTGTGTTGCTGTGTCTCATTGCTGTGTCTCGTTGCTGTGTCTCATTGTGTTGTTGTGTTGCTGTGTCTCGTTGCTGTGTCTCATTGTGTTGTTGTGTTGCTGTGTCTCGTTGCTGTGTCTCGTTGCTGTGTCTCGTTGCTGAGTTGCTGTGTTGCTGTGTCTTGTTGCTGTGTTGCTGTGTCTTGTTGCTGTGTCTCGTTGTTGTGTTGCTGTGTCTCGTTGCTGAGTTGCTGTGTCTTGTTGTGTTGCTGTGTCTCGTTGCTGTGTTGCTGTGTCTCGTTGTGTTGCTGTGTCTTGTTGCTGTGTTGCTGTGTCTCGTTGTTGTGTTGCTGTGTCTCGTTGCTGAGTTGCTGTGTCTTGTTGTGTTGCTGTGTCTTGTTGCTGTGTTGCTGTGTCTCATTGCTGTGTCTCCTTGTTGTGTTGCTGTGTCTCGTTGTTGTGTTGCTGTGTCTCGTTGCTGAATTGCTGTCTTGTTGCTGTGTTGCTGTGTCTTGTTGTTGTGTTGCTGTGTCTCATTGCTGTGTCTCGTTGCTGTGTCTCGTTGCTGTGTCTCGTTGCTGTGTCTCGTTGTGTTGTTGTGTTGCTGTGTCTCGTTGCTGTGTCTCGTTGCTGAGTGTCTGTGTCTCGTTGCTGTGTTGCTGTGTCTTGTTGCTTTGTTGCTGTATCTTGTTGCTGTGTTGCTGTATCTCGTTGCTGTGTTGCTGTGTCCATTGCTGTGTCTCGTTGCTGTGTCTTGTTGTGTTGCTGTGTCTCGTTGTTGTGTTGCTGTGTCTCGTTGCTGTGTTGCTGTGTCTTGTTGCTGTGTTGCTGTATGTCATTGCTGTGTTTCTGTGTTTTGTTGCTGTGTTTTGTTGCTGTGTTGCTGTGTCCGTTGCTGTGTCTCATTGTTGTGTTGCTGTGTCTCGTTGTTGTATTGCTGTGTCTTGTTGCTGTGTTGCTGTGTCTCATTGTTGTGTTGCTGTGTCTTGTTGCTGTGTTGCTGTGTCTCGTTGTTGTGTTGCTGTGTCTCGTTGCTGTGTTGCTGTGTCTTGTTGTGTTGCTGTGTCTTGTTGCTGTGTTGCTGTGTCTCGTTGTTGTGTTGCTGTGTCTCGTTGCTGTGTTGCTGTGTCTTGTTGTGTTGCTGTGTCTTGTTGCTGTGTTGCTGTGTCTCATTGCTGTGTCTCCTTGTTGTGTTGCTGTGTCTCGTTGTTGTGTTGCTGTGTCTCGTTGCTGAATTGCTGTCTTGTTGCTGTGTTGCTGTGTCTTGTTGTTGTGTTGCTGTGTCTCATTGCTGTGTCTCGTTGCTGTGTCTCGTTGCTGTGTCTCGTTGCTGTG
The DNA here is from genome assembly GCA_947000775.1 of Pterois miles. Classification (NCBI taxonomy): domain Eukaryota; kingdom Metazoa; phylum Chordata; class Actinopteri; order Perciformes; family Scorpaenidae; genus Pterois; species Pterois miles. The sequence goes on along the minus strand of CAMQGK010000514.1, from coordinate 716,154 downwards.
TCTCGTTGTGTTGTTGTGTTGCTGTGTCTCGTTGCTGTGTCTCGTTGCTGAGTGTCTGTGTCTCGTTGCTGTGTTGCTGTGTCTTGTTGCTTTGTTGCTGTATCTTGTTGCTGTGTTGCTGTATCTCGTTGCTGTGTTGCTGTGTCCATTGCTGTGTCTCGTTGCTGTGTCTTGTTGTGTTGCTGTGTCTCGTTGTTGTGTTGCTGTGTCTCGTTGCTGTGTTGCTGTGTCTTGTTGCTGTGTTGCTGTATGTCATTGCTGTGTTTTTTTTTTCTGTGTTTTGTTGCTGTGTTGCTGTGTCCGTTGCTGTGTCTCATTGTTGTGTTGCTGTGTCTCGTTGTTGTATTGCTGTGTCTTGTTGCTGTGTTGCTGTGTCTCATTGTTGTGTTGCTGTGTCTTGTTGCTGTGTTGCTGTGTCTCGTTGTTGTGTTGCTGTGTCTCGTTGCTGTGTTGCTGTGTCTTGTTGTGTTGCTGTGTCTTGTTGCTGTGTTGCTGTGTCTCGTTGTTGTGTTGCTGTGTCTCGTTGCTGTGTTGCTGTGTCTTGTTGTGTTGCTGTGTCTTGTTGCTGTGTTGCTGTGTCTTGTTGCTGTGTTGCTGTCTCATTGCTGTGTCTCGTTATTGTGTTGCTGTGTCTCATTGCTGTGTTGCTGTGTCTCGTTGCTGAGTTGCTGTGTTGCTGTGTCTCGTTGCTGAGTTGCTGTGTCTCGTTGCTGAGTTGCTGTGTCTCGTTGCTGTGTTGCTGTGTCTTGTTGCTGAGTTGCTGTGTCTCATTGCTGTGTTGCTGTGTCTCGTTGCTGAGTTGCTGTGTTGCTGTGTCTCGTTGCTGAGTTGCTGTGTCTTGTTGCTGAGTTGCTGTGTCTCATTGCTGTGTTGCTGTGTCTCGTTGCTGAGTTGCTGTGTTGCTGTGTCTCATTGCTGAGTTGCTGTGTCTCGTTGCTGAGTTGCTGTGTTGCTGTGTCTCGTTGCTGTGTTGCTGTGTCTTGTTGCTGAGTTGCTGTGTCTCATTGCTGTGTTGCTGTGTCTCGTTGCTGAGTTGCTGTGTTGCTGTGTCTCGTTGCTGAGTTGCTGTGTCTCGTTGCTGAGTTGCTGTGTTGCTGTGTCTCGTTGCTGAGTTGCTGTGTTGCTGTGTCTTGTTGCTGAGTTGCTGTGTCTCATTGCTGTGTTGCTGTGTCTCGTTGCTGAGTTGCTGTGTTGCTGTGTCTCGTTGCTGAGTTGCTGTGTCTTGTTGCTGAGTTGCTGTGTTGCTGTGTCTCGTTGTTGTGTTGCTGTGTCTCGTTGCTGTGTCTTGTTGTGTTGCTGTGTCTTGTTGCTGTGTTGCTGTGTCTCGTTGTTGTGTTGCTGTGTCTTGTTGCTGTGTTGCTGTGTCTCGTTGTTGTGTTGCTGTGTCTTGTTGCTGTGTTGCTGTGTCTTGCTGCAGTGTTGCTGTGTCTCATTGCTGTGTCTCGTTATTGTGTTGCTGTGTCTCATTGCTGTGTTGCTGTGTCTCGTTGCTGTGTTGCTGTGTCTTGTTGCTGAGTTGCTGTGTCTCATTGCTGTGTTGCTGTGTCTCGTTGCTGAGTTGCTGTGTTGCTGTGTCTCGTTGCTGAGTTGCTGTGTCTCGTTGCTGAGTTGCTGTGTTGCTGTGTCTCGTTGCTGTGTTGCTGTGTCTCGTTCTGGTTGCGTGCTCGTTGCTGAGTTGCTGTGTCTCGTTGCTGAGTTGCTGTGTTGCTGTACCTGGTCTCAGGCAGAAATCCAACCAGACTGGTTCCGATCACGAGCCACGAGAGGCCGATGACGGCCAGAGTAATCCTGCAGGAGCAGCAGAGAGGACATGTCCAAGCATCTTACAGCTTTATTTTATTTATATATACAGTATATGTTTAAAAATGTCCCTCTCACCCTCTTAGGGTGGTAACCGTGTCCTTCTCTAGTCTGTCAATGTCCTCATTCATCCAGGTCAGATTCACTCTGGCAACAACTCAATCGAAGGCAACTGGACTTAGATCCACTTAGACTAGTCTGACTAGTCCCCTCTAGTCTAACTAGTCCCCTCTAGTCTGACTAGTCCCCTCTAGTCTAACTAGTCCCCTCTAGTCTGACTAGTCCCCTCTAGTCTGAATGATCTGATGACTAGTGGGGACGAGTCTGACTAGTGGGGACTAGTCAGATCGACTCTCTCTCACATGGTCTTCTTAATACATCCATGGGACTGAAAGCATGTTGGCCGATTGTACCACGAGTGTAAACCAGCACCGAGACCACCTCGTTTGGGCCGCCTGTCTCACACTGAGCCCACCTCGTCGAGGACCACTGAGAGACTGCTTTGTCTCAGACTGACCTGAGGGGGAAGAGGACGCAGTAGCGTACGAAGACGCCGACCCCCCAGATGACGGTGAGGCGGAGGCTGATGTAGCGGAAGTTCTGGTTGGTTCTGGTGAGGAGGTTCCAGGAGGCCAGCTCCTCGGAGGAGAAGCGCTGGGTCACCTGGTCGTCCACGATGCTCTCCAAACCCTTCTTGTAGAAATACAAGATGTCGCTCAAAGAAAACTCTCCCTCCACCAGTGACCCAGAACTCCTCAGCTGACCCATCTCCTCCTCCATCGACCCCCCCACTCGCTCAATGATCCCTGGGACACAATCACAACACGGGAGGTTAGGACTGGATCGATACCACCGGTGCTACTGCCGATATGATGGTACAGTAGCTGATCAGAACCAGGTGATCAGTAGTCAGTGTCAGAGATACTGGATGTTTGAGTCGAAGGACTTTTGTAGTTCCAGCTGGTGAGTTTGTTAGATTGAGTGTTAAGAGTTATTGATGAGTAAAGCTGAGGAGAGTGTGATCAGGTTTTAGTAGAGACGGAGGACAGATGGAGGACAGACGGAGGACAGACGGAGGACAGACGGAGGACAGACGGAGGACATGTGGTCCACCGTGTGGTGTAACGTGATCATGATGGGAACTCTGTAAAGCCTGAAATCAGATTAGAGCTGCAGCAGAGAAACACTGAGCACAAACAGTCTGAGGATCACGAGGAAGCTGAACTTCCACTAAAGTTTAACCCTTCATGGTCAGCTGTTTCACTGACAGACCCTCCTCTAATCTCTAGAAACCCATTATTAGTATTAGTATATAGTAATGTCGTGGACCAACTGACCTACAGAACACAGTCTACTGCTGTTTGACCAAATGTATGAAGTATCTGCTGTTTCATGGTCGTGGTCCTGAGACCAGACGGGCGGTTAACCCTGTATACACCAGAGCATCACATGACGTCCTGACAGGAAGACCAGCTGACTCGCTTTATCAGCTCAACTCACCCTGAATCGCTTTCATACTTTGACTTCTTCTCTGCTTTTAATCTGAATTTAACAGCTTCATTATTATTTATCTCATTGATTCATATTCAGTTAGAGGAGATGTACTAGCTGGTTGAAATGATCAAATAACAAATCAATACATAATAACAGTACTGATAAATTAAGAGAGATAAGATAAGATAAGATATTCCTTTATTAGTCCCACAGTGGGGAAATTTACACGTTACAGCACAATACAAATAAAAATAAATTAGTATATACATAATAGAAAATGAATCAACAACGACACACCAGGGCTCACTATCTGTAGATTACTATGATTATGTTCTTCATTGATCACTTTATTTATTCACTTCCTGTCTATAAAATATGAGGAAACAGTAAAAAGTGTAAAGTTATAATTCCTATATTACTATCATCAGAGGTGGAAGAAGTACCCAGCTCTTCTACTGCAGTACAAGTACTAATACTACTGTAGAAATACTCTGTGACCAGTAAAAATACTGAATTCAAAATGTTACTTAAGTACAAAATGATCAGCATCACAATCTACTTCAAGTGCCAGTAACACTTTATAAAAACCATCATTTATAAATGATCAATTGTAACAAAAATTAAATTACAATTAATAATGCTACAGTTGATTTAAATGTGTATTGATGATTAAGATCTGATTTGAAAAGATGTTTTAACGGGAGCAGACTCACCGCTGGGCAGAGGAACCGGGACACTGGGCTGCTGCTGCCGTCCTCTCTGGATCCGGATCGTGGCCCACTACCAAGACACTTACTGTCAAATAACCTCTGAGGCCGTTTCCTAACTGTACAAACACATGAAGTCAGGAGTGCAGCGGACGGCCAGGACGACCACGCGGTCTCCGGAGGACTAAGTGAGTGAGGTTCACAGCGGACGGCCATTGACGACCACGCGGTCTCCGGAGGACTAAGTGAGTGAGGTTCACAGCGGACGGCCAGGACGACCACGCGGTCTCCGGAGGACTAAGTGAGTGAGGTTCACAGCGGACGGCCAGGACGACCACGCGGTCTCCGGAGGACTAAGTGAGTGAGGTTCACAGCGGACGGCCAGGACGACCACGCGGTCTCCGGAGGACTAAGTGAGTGAGGTTCACAGCGGACGGCCAGGACGACCACGCGGTCTCCGGAGGACTAAGTGAGTGAGGTTCACAGCGGACGGCCAGGACGACCACGCGGTCTCCGGAGGACTAAGTGAGTGAGGTTCACAGCGGACGGCCAGGACGACCACGCGGTCTCCGGAGGACTAAGTGAGTGAGGTTCACAGCGGACGGCCAGGACGACCACGCGGTCTACGGAGGACTAAGTGAGTGAGGTTCACAGCGGACAGCCAGGACGACCACGCGGTCTCCGGAGGACTAAGTGAGTGAGGTTCACGTACCCCCCATCACTGCCGGCATCACACCAGCTCCGAGGTTCCTCAGCCAGGTAGTGACGGACGCACACCTGGAGCGCTTTATAACCACACTCAGACAGAAAGAAATGTGAAAGAAGACATTACCTCCAGGATCTGGACCAGGATCTGGATGTAGACCCCGGTGACCCCAAGAGAGAGGCCAAACATGGCGGGAAGCATGATGAGGAACACCACCACACACATCCACACCTGGAAGACGACCACGGCTACGCTCCACGGGTCCTCCATCGCCGAGCGCTCCGAGGTCACGGCATCGCCTGCAAGCACCACGAACGAGACCAGAATCAGCGCCGTTTGCTACGGGTCGGGCTGTGGGTCCACACGGAACCACCTCCACAAGCCATATGAGATGACGGGATACGACTCAGGGCATCACGATGCACCACACATGAAACCCTCAGCAGAGGGATGAGGTTGATCCACGGCTTATTCCACATCAGATGAGATATTCCTCCATTAGTCTCACCGGAGAAATTCACCAGCACATCACATAGTGACTGAATTATTCTTTGCACATAAACTAAGTAACAAAACAGCAAGATATTCAATATTTTCTTATACCCCTACTGTATAATAATAATAATAACAATAACAATGATAATGATAATAATAATAATGATAATAATGATAATAACAATAACAATAACAATAATAGTAATAATAATAATGATAATAATAATAATGATAATATGATAATAATAATAATAATAATAATGATAATAACAATAACAATAACAATAATAGTGATAATAATAATAATGATAATAATAATAATAATAATGATAATAATAATAACAATAACAATAATAATGATAATAATAATAATGATAATAATGATAATGATAATAATAATAATGATAATAATAATAATAATGATAATAATAATAACAATAACAATAATAATAATAATAATGATAATAATAATAATAATAATAATAATAATGATAATAATAATAACAATAACAATAATAATGATAATAATAATAATAATAATAATGATAATAATAATAAAAAAAAAATGATAATAATAATAATAATAAACAATAACAATGATAATGATAATAATAATAATATAATAATGATAATAATAATAATAACAACAATAATACTGATAATAATAATAATGATAATAATGATAATAATGATCATGATAATAATAATAATAACAATAACAATGATAATGATAATAATAATAATGATAATAATAATAAAAAAATGATAATAATAATAATGATAATAACAATAACAATAACAATAATAGTGATAATAATAATAATGATAATAATAATAATGATAATAATAATAATAATAATGTTGAAGTATGCAGACTATATTAATGAGTATTAAAGTACTCAGATAAAATACAAGTACCTGTAAACTGTACTCAGTGGTGGAATGTAATGTTTAGTAAAGTACCTTTAGTGAAGTACTGAAGTATAATTTTGAGGTATTAGAGTAGCTCCACTTTCTTACTTTATACTTCCACGAGATTTTCAGATTATCTTTGTATATGTTTGCAGTATATTACGTCTTTATAAACTGTATATAGTTATATCTGAGATATAGCACTGAAAACGTGAATACGTGTTAATGCATCAACAATCATAATAACTTATTATAATTATAATATTTAACATTCTGAAGTACATTTAGCTGGCGATACTTCTTTACCTTTACTTTGGTTTAGAAGGCAGCACTTTAACGTTGCTGTATTTCAGAATCTGGATACTTCTTTCCTGGTAGTATTTAGCGAGTACTAAGTACTTCTTGTGTTCTCTGTGTAAAGGAACAGAACGATCTGCACCGTTAGTCGGTGCTTATCTGAAGAACAGTAAAAACAAAGCACAGCGGCTCAAACAGCAACAACACATATACATATATATATATATATATATATATACATATACACATATATGTATACATATATATATTAGTATTTAAATAAATACCTGGGAGTCGGTGGCAGCGGTGTTAAATGTCCTGTTACAACAATAATCAGTATCTTGTGTCCCAACGAGCCACTAAGTTGTTTAAAACACGCCCTCCTTTAGCTTTAGCTTTAGCTTTAGCTTTAGCTTTAGCTTTAGCTTTAGCTTTAGCTTTAGCTTTAGCTTTAGCTTTAGCGGACTGCGTTAGAAAAACGCAGCTTTTCACTGCGGCTGCGCTGCGCTTCGGTGGCGCTCGTGAGGTGAGCCGTGTTGCGGTCAGCTAGCAGCATGGCGGAGCCGACGGTGCGCGTGTCCGGGATCGTTTTAGCTTCTCTCATGTTCCAGCATGTGAACAGTGATTCAGACGTGGTGAGTGATACTGTACCACCGTATCAAACCGACATGTGTCCGTCGGAGGCCGCTGGGCGCTCAGTTAGTTTAGTCAGTCAACACCAGTCGGGCTGCGGAGCAGAGCTAGCAGCGACGGAGTCCCCGGCGGTCTTAACGGGCTGTAGGCTGGTTGGTTCTGGGTTAATGGGTGAGGCGGTTTCAGTCTGGAGCGACACGGAGCTGTGTGTTGTTTCAGTGAAGCTAAAAGTCCACCACGCTATTTGTGTAACTTTTTTAATGCTCCAGCTACAGCCCTGCCTCACCAGACTGCCCACACATCGCTGTATTTAACGTGACACGGATCATAGTACACATAACACGCGAAATACAAATAAATATGGTTTAAAAGTCAAGCGGGCCTGCTGGTACTTTGCAGATGTTTGTGTTCAGGGGTGAGATGAGAGTCTGGGAGCTGCCGCCACTGCGCTGGGGCTGCTGGGACGTGGTCTGGGGCGGCTGGGACGTGGTGAGCAGCTGGGACGTGGTCTGGGGCTGCTGGGACGTGGTCTGGGGCTGCTGGGACGTGGTCTGGGGCTGCTGGGACGTGGTCTGGGGCTGCTGGGACGTGGTCTGGGGCTGCTGGGACGTGGTCTGGGGCGGCTGGGACGTGGTCTGGGGCTGCTGGGACGTGGTCTGGGGCTGCTGGGACGTGGTCTGGGGCTGCTGGGACGTGGTCTGGGGCTGCTGGGACGTGGTCTGGGGCTGCTGGGACGTGGTGAGCTGCTGGGACGTGGTCTGGGGCTGCTTGGACGTGGTGGGCTGCTGGGACGTGGTCTGGAGCTGCTGGGACGTGGTCTGGGGCTGCTTGGACGTGGTGGGCTGCTGGGACGTGGTCTGGAGCTGCTGGGATGTGGTCTGGGGCTGAACCAGTTCAGCACACTTTAAATGGGGAACACAGCTGTGGTCAGGATGTTTTATTTGGACTGAAACTAATTAGTATTGTCACATTGCTTTTAGCTAACCTTTGCTATTTCAGCTGATGAAGAAGAACCTTTATTGATCCCCGGAGGGAAATTCAGTTTTTACACTGTTGTTAATGTTCACATAGAAACACAGACCTGAAATCCATCCAACCAGGACCATAGATCTGCATTAATGGAGGGGTGTCAGAGCGGGGGGGCTGCTCCTGACAGCAGCCTCGGTCAGTTGGGGGTTCGGTGCCTTGCTCAGGGGCCTCGGCAGTAACCAGGAGTTGAACTCATCTCCAGCTACCGGTTCACACTCTGGTCCACGTTGGGACTTGAACCGGTGACCCTCCGATTCCCAAGCCGAGTCCCTACGGACTGAGCTGCTGCCGCCCCGGCAGTATTATTAATTAACATTACTTTCAGCTGACGTTTTAACTATTATTTCAACTGTTTACCCATTAAGGGTAGCTAACTGTTGGAGCTGTTACCCATTATTTGTCTACTGGGTCTCAGAGGGTCTAGGAGGGGTCCACTTACTGCCCTCAGATCCACCACGGATCTGACACAAACTCCCACAGAAGTAGAGATTTGCTGCGACTCTAATCTCTTCCCGATGATTGCATTTTATTATTATTCCTGTCTCTCATGTTGAATAAGTGCAACCACAGCCAACGCTGAGCTCTGCATTCAGGACAGTACTAACGGTGCTGGTCTCTGCAGGAAGGCCTGATCCTGGGAGAGAGTCGGTCTGAGGAGCTGGTCACCATCAGCGACTCTCAGGCGGATCACGTTCACATTGAGGAAATATACAGTGAGTTCAGCTTGGTCTCATGCAGCGTTACCTCCTCCTGTCACATTATGATCCTCCTTCATTTCTTTAACAGACATCCAGAAGCACATCACCTGCCACAAACTGAGCCAGTGAGTACCGGACAGGAGACCAGGGGCCAGTTACATAAACTTGGGTTAAGACTAGTCTCGGCCTTAGACTGGTCTTAGATAGTCCAATTAATGTCTGTTTCCTAAATATAAGATAAGATAAGATGAACCTTTATTAATCCCCGGAGGGAAATTCGGGAATATTAAGAAGTTAATTCAGGTAGGAAAGTTATATTTGAACTCACTATGTCAACGGTTTATCTATTATCTTAGCTAACATTTAGCGAACTATGTCAACGGTTTGTCCATTACTTTTCTGGAAGCTAGCACCATATTCTTGAACTGTTTCTGAACATCTTTAGCAGTTCGAATGATTGGTTCGGATCAGGTATATTTTTATGCAACTGGCTCCTAGTATTTAACATTTCAGTAAATCCCATTGAGAATGAGTCACATCAGTGTTTGTAGTGAGGTTTTCTACCCTGACCTGTGTGTCTGCAGCTTCTACAACAGCGTAGGGGAGGTGAACGTGGACACTGTGAAGAAAATCCTGGCTGACAATAAGCTGGTAAAGACACGAACCTGCTGGATTAGAGCCGTTTCGTGTGTCGGCAGCGCTGACTGAGCTGTTTCTGTGCTGAACGCCTGCAGGACCGTGTGATTGGCTGGTACAGACAGCGCAGGAACTCAGACCAACAGATGACCTTCAGAGAAAAGATCGTCCACGAGAAGCTGAAGACGTCTCTGTCCAACCCTCACATGATCTTTGTGCTGCTGACGCCCAGCGCCGTCAGTCCTCCGGGGTCCACCCACAGGATGGAGTACGCCGCCTTCATCTCACGCAGCAGGTAAAACCAAACGACAGCACATCAGCGTTCCCGCCTCCCTGGTACCGCATTTAAACCCTGTTGGTTGGACAGAACAAGACGCCTGGAGACGTCACTGCTGTCCGTCTGTCTGACAGTGTAGCAGGATAGTGTAATTAAAATAAAGTTAGATATGTATTTCATTTAGAAATCTTTACTGGAACAGAGGATTTCTACAGTGTGGTAGTAGTAATTGTATTGTAACAGAGTAATATTACGGTGTGGCAATAGTGTGGTACTCTTAGTAATATTACGGTGTGGCACTAGTGTGGTACTCTTAGTAATATTACGGTGTGGCACTAGTGTGGTACTCTTAGTAATATTACGGTGTGGCAGTAGTGTGGTACTCTTAGTAATATTACGGTGTGGCAGTAGTGTGGTACTCTTGGTAATATTACGGTGTGGCAGTAGTGTGGTACTCTTGGTAATATTACGGTGTGGCAGTAGTGTGGTACTCTTGGTAATATTACGGTGTGGCAGTAGTGTGGTACTCTTGGTAATATTACGGTGTGGCAGTAGTGTGGTACTCTTGGTAATATTACGGTGTGGCAGTAGCGTGGTACTCTTGGTAATATTACGGTGTGGCAGTAGTGTGGTACTCTTGGTAATATTACGGTGTGGCAGTAGTGTGGTACTCTTGGTAATATTACGGTGTGGCAGTAGTGTGGTACTCTTGGTAATATTACGGTGTGGGTAGAATAAGCCGTGTCGGTTGCAGGCAGTTGGTGAACGTTCCCGTCCTGGTCGCCAACCTGGGTTTACTGGAGCAGCAGGCGTACTGGAAGGCGTCGGCTCTGTGCTCTGCGGTCGGTTATAACCTCACCATGATGAAGCACAGGTACCAACAGCTGACATCCGCCATCTTTCTGTGTAATTTCATGTCAAGTCACGTCCCAACATCTGCAGACTTTCACCACACGAATGCAGCGTCACATCCTGTAATGAGTTTCTTCTTCTGCTGCTCCAGCTCTAAATTCTTCTCGTCCAATGGGCTGCTGAGGGACGTGAACAACGTGAACGTCATGAATGACTGTCTGCAGTCGCAGCTGCAGGTGAGCAACGGCAACCTCCCTCACACCGTGTTCCAGCTTCCTGTTTCATTCACTGTGCGGAGTGTTTGAACTTCCTGTGATGTGTGTGGTGACAGGAAGCACAGAGTGTTTGAACTTCCTGTGATGTGTGTGGGTGACAGGAAGCACAGAGTGTTTGAACTTCCTGTGATGTGTGTGGTGACAGGAAGCACAGAGTGTTTGAACTTCCTGTGATGTGTGTGTGGTGACAGGAAGTGCGGAGTGTTTGAACTTCCTGTGATGTGTGTGGTGACAGGAAGCGCGGAGTGTTTGAACTTCCTGTGATGTGTGTGGTGACAGGAAGCACAGAGTGTTTGAACTTCCTGTGATGTGTGTGGTGACAGGAAGCGCGAGGTTTGAACTTCCTGTGATGTGTGGGTGACAGGAAGCACAGAGTGTTTGAACTTCCTGTGATGTGTGTGGTGACAGGAAGCGCGGAGTGTTTGAACTTCCTGTGATGTGTGTGGTGACAGGAAGCGCGGAGTGTTTGAACTTCCTGTGATGTGTGGTGACAGGAAGCGCGGAGGTTTGAACTTCCTGTGATGTGTGGTGACAGGAAGCGCGGAGTGTTTGAACTTCCTGTGATGTGTGGGTGACAGGAAGCGCGGAGTGTTTGAACTTCCTGTGATGTGTGTGGTGACAGGAAGCGCGGAGTGTTTGAACTTCCTGTGATGTGTGTGGTGACAGGAAGCGCGGAGTGTTTGAACTTCCTGTGATGTGTGTGGTGACAGGAAGCGTGCGGTGAGGTGGAGGAGAGTGAACGTCTGGTGGAAACGCTGCAGGCTGATGTTTCAGCTCTCAGGAGGAGACTCGGAGAGGAGAAGAAGAAGAAGAGAGGAGCAGGAAAAGGTTTGATTATTGTTATTGGTATTATCCAGATAAACTGTGATGGACTCGATGGTCCTGTAGCTGCTGTTCTCTAGAACTGATCTGAAGCCATTAAGATAAAAGAGAAAGTTTTATTAAGTGCAGCAGCACAAAGATTGAATAAATACACATTAATATGAGAAATAAATCAGTTCGACGTGTATGTCAGAGCAGCTAAATGGCTGGTTTTGAGGCTGCAGACAGAGCGACCGGCGTGGGGCGGATGTGCTGACTCGTGTCCTGTTTTCAGCTCCAGACCAGGATCCAGCTGAGCTGCTCCACGAGGCCGTCAGAGCTCTGCTCGGCTCTCCGCTGTTCCACACCTTAACCCTCGACGGGTTTCCTGTTCACACAGCTGCAACCACACGGACACGCTCGCTGGACACAGCCGGCGCTCGGGACACGCCGCCGCATCCCGCCAGGACCGACTGTCGGAAGAGGCAGAGAGAGGCGGCGGTAGGGAGGGAGAGGAAACGCAGCAAGAGCCAGTCCTGATGGGAAACCGTCACAATAAGGCGACGCTGTGTAGTAAGTTCTCTGTGCTTTTCAGTCACCTGTTGGTTGTTCAAAGGATGATAACAGGATGTACAGTTATTTGATATATATTCAGAATTAAAGCTGTTTTTGTTATCATTGGTTTCAGTCATTAATGTAATGTAATAGAAGTGAAGCTTTATTGTGTGGAAACAGTGATAGTTTGCAGCCATGCTGAGCTGTTAACACATTACATTAAATACACAATCAGCTTTAATAAATGACTATTGTTACCCTTCATTCTTTGAGTAATTTTACCTTTATATGAGTCGCCATCTTGGTTTTTGGTTGTTGGTTTTAGGCCGTCTCCATCTTTTCCATAGTAACAAGAGGACGCTACTAATACTACAATCAATTGTACTTGGAGTATGAAAAATACACGGAATCGTCAGTCAAGTCAGTTGGAAACTTGGACCAGATTTCTGAAGCCCAACAGCAATGTGTAACATCATGTTACATTCAGTTTTCGTACAAGTCTATTGTTACTACTAATTCTTTTAGTAATTTAACTTTATTTCATAGTTTTTAAGTGTACACATTTGTTATTTGTACTTTTATGCAGTTAATCCATGTTGAACCGACACCGGAGCGGACTGTGATTGGTCGGTGTGGAACGTTAACATCAGTCACTGATCTACAGTCAAACGCAGCACAGGGACGGTGAGGAACGACATTAACAGGACCGTTACGAAGAAGAAACGCCTCCCGCTACACTGACAACATGCTGATGATCCATCCAGACCCCCCCCCCCCCAAGTTCACAACAGTCACAATATTGAATCACAACACTTAAGTCACAAAACATATTGAATCAGGAGATCGTTGTATCAGACTGGACACAGAAAGTCAACTTTTCTTTTAATATTATCAACTTGACAAACTGACAGCAGCCACACAGTTTAAATAAACAGTGATCCACTAATCCAGATGTTTGATACCACAGATGTTGGGATCCTTCATGAACTGTGGATGTTTGTGGGTCACGGACATGAAACCTGGAGGCAGACCGTTAAAGTCAAAATCAGTTTAAAAGATCTGGTCACCATCTTATTAACAAGCAGAACAAACATTTATTAAAGAACATTGGCAGTTTTTATTAGTTTCAGCCTCTTAATCATTATTATTTATTAGTACATTTGAGTCACAGAGCTAAATGTATATATTTCTACCACAACACTCCACAATCCTCGAAGAACCATCAAATATCCTGTTAAAGGGCTGGTCCAACCTGGACCTGGTCCCCCATTTTGAGGTGCAGAGGTGATAATAATCTAAATATAGTGAACACTTGAACTGATATTCATTATTTTAGGTGTCTAAAGTCCATGCTGCTGTGGCTGCCTTCAGAGCCACCAGACTCCGTTCACAAAACCAGTGATTTCCCTCTCAGAGCAGCAGTCTACCGCTGCAGCCATCAGTTATTAACCAGTTATTAATCAGTTATTAATCAGTGCTACTGTGACTCTGATCTGAACCAGCGTGGCATCCACAGCAGGACGTTGATGAGCTTCCTGCTGCTTCTCCACACGGGGAGTTACTGTGTTAGTACACCGACTATAAGAGTGTGTGTATAGACTTCTGATGATAAAACATAGTTTGACCAACACGTGAATACATAAAGAACTCCACTAGGAAGATACAGGATAATCGAAAACCAGAATAATAATATTAATAATGACACTAATGGTCCGGCCCTTGTTCATGTTGGATATTTAGAGTGAAACATGACTTTAAACAAGACGTAAACGTACCCATAGAGTGAGCTTTCTTTATAGCTTTGGAGACTTCCTTTTGTTTCCGTCCGCACAAACCTGTAAAACACGAATCAAACATGAATCCACCTGTAACCTGAGAAGCTCTCAGTTCTGATCCGGTTTCATGTCCAGCTGCTCACCTGTGATGTGTCGACCATAAATCCTGCCTGTGTGAGGGGAGATGAACTGGGACAGCAGCTGGAAAGAAGGCCGGCAAATGAATAAATACCTCATCTCCTGTCTCTTCACACTCTGAGTGTTTCTAACGTCACTGTATCTGAACGGCTGCTTGACCCGACTAACAAAGGGCTGACAGAACAACGGGCACGGACAGCGCTACATACACAGCACAAATATAGTGTTGTAGCCCTGCAACAACCGTCTGCCTCCAGGGGCCTCCACGCTAACCAGGTGTGTCTCACCTGGATATTCTTGAAGTCCACGGTGAGGTTGCAGAGCAGACATCCTTTCTGAGGCTGTTTGAAGGGGCTCTCCATCTGAACCAGCTTCAACATGAACATTAAATCACATTAAACTTAATGTTGGATTATATCATCAACAGAGTGATCAATGTCTCAGGGAGATAAAACAGAGTACGTGAAAACTATGAATGTATAATGATGATAAATAAAACTGAAAATATAATAAATATTAATAATGAACATATAATAATGAACTGTGAATAGGTAATGATGATAAATAATACATATATAATACTGAATAAAGCTATGACTACATAATGCTACTAATAACTGATAGTGAATGTGTAATAGCCACCATGAACACCCACCATGTGGTCTTTCTGCCGGACTACACCAGAGCTCGCTGCCAGACTTGAACCTGCAGAGCGTTTGAACAACATTAGCTCAATGCTAGCGTTAGCGTTAGCATTAGCATCACCGTCCGCAGCTGGTCGCGGAATTAAACATGTTTGTTTCTCCTGTTTGAACTTGGACACACACACATATATCTATAGATATCAATCAGTCTCACCTGTGTTCCCGGGTTGTGATAAAACAGGTTTTATTCTCCGGAACCCTCTCAGAGTGAACATTTTGACCCACCCGACACGGGACCGGAAGTTGTCAAATGTCCGCCCGGAACTCCGATGCTTCGCTGGGGTTAGTAACTATATAGTTCCTACCACTTGTAAAGGTATTGCTTATAAATCGGGGGTAACTTATACGTGAAATGTTGTTGTATTTGTAAATATGGAATTAATATGTCATGCGTGATTTTTTGTGTTCGTAGTCTTTCTGATATGAATGCAAATGAAAGTTGTCTCGGAAAAGATTACATGTTACTCTCCTCAAAGATATATCAAGACAAGATCGTACCGCCTCGGAACAAGTGACGGGATCTCGTTGGCACATCTTGTTACTTTTACTAGCGACGTAAAAGTAACAGCTCCGCATTCGTCTCATAAATTACCTGTGAATCTGACTTTTGTACCACAGTGTGACGGAGAGCCGGCCGCCGATTCAACAAGTTTGTTTTCTGGTAATAATCGGCTTTACTTTTGGCAACTTACCACATAGCTTTCAATGAGCTACGTTAAACTACAGTCCTTAAACTATAGGTGTTTTTATCCCACAGTAAGGCGCTAAACTCATTTCTAAAAGGAACCTAAGCTATAAATTGGGAAAAGCGAGCCGATTAAACAAGTGAGTTCTTTGGTAATCATCGGCTTTATTTCTTGTAATTTATCAGACATTTAATGTAGCTAAACTAGTAAAAGTCATAAGAAACTAGCTGTGCTAGCTGTGCTAGGTAGCTACCCGGTAAAGCGAAGACGGAAATGACGGTGGGATATCTGTCTCGCTCTGGCGACGCTGTGAGGACAGGTTTCAAACGTGATGCCCTGGTTCTGTTGAGTCCAAACCTCGTTAGAGCAGCTGAAAATAACAGAGCCGAGTTTGTTCAACTTGGCAAGAGACTTTAAAACGTTTTTACGGGAGTTTGTGATGGATTTGTGGTGTTTTTAGAGACAAATGAGCTCGCTGAGGGAACAAATCAGGGAGTATGAACCGTCAGGAGTAAGCTAGGTTAACTAATGCTACTTTACTAGCTAACGGTGATGATTTGAACTGATCCTAACCAGTGTCGGTATAGACCGGTCATGATGTCCGGCTGTGTGTAGCGGAGTCTCGGCTCTCTTTACAGCCTCCTGTCGGTGAGCTTGTTGTGTACGGAGGTTGGTTCGCTAGCTACCTCTGTGTGCTATCATGTAGGCTAACGTTAGCATCAGGTTGCTGGTGAACCTGGACAGTAATGGATGCTGCTGGGAGGACAGAGATCCAGATAAAGAGAGTTTCCACGAGGAAGAGGTCGAGAGACAGCCTGAAGACTCACCTGACACCTGGCAGGAAGCGAGGAGGAGGAGCTACAACTACCTGCTACAGGAGGCTCAGCAGCATCATGTCTCACACTGCACCTGTTCAGGTACATTGTCACGTGACTTTACAGGCATCCATCCGATAATCCGTTCAACAGGCCGTTATAACGTATAACAGACCGTTGCTACGTTTAACGGACCGTTATAACATTTAACAGACCATTGTAACGTATAACAGACCATTGTAACGTATAACAGACCATTGTAACGTGTAGCAGACCATTGTAACATATAACAGACCATTGTAGCGTATAACAGACCATTGTAGCGTATAACAGACCATTGTAGCGTATAACAGACCATTGTAACGTATAACAGACCATTGTAGCGTATAACAGACCATTGTAACGTATAACAGACCATTGTAGCGTATAACAGACCATTGCAGCGTATAACAGACCATTGTAGCGTATAACAGACCATTGTAACGTATAACAGACCATTGTAACGTGTAGCAGACCATTGTAACGTATAACAGACCATTGTAACGTGTAGCAGACCATTGTAACGTATAACAGACCATTGTAACGTGTAGCAGACCATTGTAACGTGTAGCAGAATGTTGTAACGTATAACAGACCGTTGTAACGTATAACAGACCGTTGTAACGTATAACAGAATGTTGTAACGTATAACAGACCGTTGTAACGTATAACAGAATGTTGTAACGTATAACAGACCATTGTAGCGTATAACAGACCGTTGCTACATTTAACGGACCGTTATAACATTTAACAGGCCATTGTAACGTATAACAGACCATTGTAACGTATAACAGAATGTTGTAACGTTTAACAGACCATTGTAACGTGTAGCAGACCATTGTAACGTATAACAGACCGTTATAACGTATAACAGAATGTTGTAACATATAACAGAATGTTGTAACGTATAACAGACCATTGTAACGTGTAGCAGACCATTGTAACGTGTAGCAGACCATTGTAACGTATAACAGACCGTTGTAACGTATAACAGACCGTTGTAACGTATAACAGACCGTTGTAACATATAACAGACCATTGTAACGTATAACAGACCATTGTAACGTATAACAGACCATTGTAGCGTATAACAGACCATTGTAACGTATAACAGACCATTGTAACGTGTAGCAGACCATTGTAACGTATAACAGACCATTGTAACGTATAACAGACCATTGTAACATATAACAGACCATTGTAACGTGTAGCAGACCATTGTAACGTATAACAGACCATTGTAACGTATAACAGACCATTGTATCATGTAGCAGACCATTGTAGCGTATAACAGACCATTGTAACGTATAACAGACCATTGTAACGTATAACAGACCATTGTAACGTGTAGCAGACCATTGTAACGTATAACAGACCATTGTAACGTATAACAGACCATTGTAGCGTATAACAGACCATTGTAGCGTATAACAGACCATTGTAACGTATAACAGAATGTTGTAACGTATAACAGACCATTGTAGCGTATAACAGACCATTGTAGCGTATAACAGACCATTGTAACGTATAACAGAATGTTGTAACGTATAACAGAATGTTGTAACGTATAACAGACCGTTGTAGCGTATAACAGACCGTTGTAACGTATAACAGACCATTGTAGCGTGTAACAGACCATTGTAGCGTATAACAGACCATTGTAGCGTATAACAGACCATTGTAGCGTATAACAGACCATTGTAACGTATAACAGAATGTTGTAACGTATAACAGACCGTTGTAGCGTATAACAGACCGTTGTAGCGTATAACAGACCGTTGTAATATATAACAGAATGTTGTAACGTATAACAGACCATTGTAGCGTATAACAGACCATTGTAGCGTATAACAGACCATTGTAGCGTATAACAGACCATTGTAACGTATAACAGACCATTGTAGCGTATAACAGACCATTGTAACGTATAACAGACCATTGTAGCGTATAACAGACCATTGCAGCGTATAACAGACCATTGTAGCGTATAACAGACCATTGTAACGTATAACAGACCATTGTAACGTGTAGCAGACCATTGTAACGTGTAGCAGAATGTTGTAACGTATAACAGACCGTTGTAACGTATAACAGACCGTTGTAACGTATAACAGACCGTTGTAACGTATAACAGAATGTTGTAACGTATAACAGACCGTTGTAACGTATAACAGAATGTTGTAACGTATAACAGACCATTGTAGCGTATAACAGACCGTTGCTACATTTAACGGACCGTTATAACATTTAACAGGCCATTGTAACGTATAACAGACCATTGTAACGTATAACAGAATGTTGTAACGTTTAACAGACCATTGTAACGTGTAGCAGACCATTGTAACGTATAACAGACCGTTATAACGTATAACAGAATGTTGTAACGTATAACAGAATGTTGTAACGTATAACAGACCATTGTAACGTATAACAGACCATTGTAACGTATAACAGACCATTGTAGCGTATAACAGACCATTGTAACGTGTAGCAGACCATTGTAACGTGTAGCAGACCATTGTAACGTATAACAGACCGTTGTAACGTATAACAGACCGTTGTAACGTATAACAGACCGTTGTAACATATAACAGACCATTGTAACGTATAACAGACCATTGTAACGTATAACAGACCATTGTAGCGTATAACAGACCATTGTAACGTATAACAGACCATTGTAACGTGTAGCAGACCATTGTAACGTATAACAGACCATTGTAACGTATAACAGACCATTGTAACATATAACAGACCATTGTAACGTGTAGCAGACCATTGTAACGTATAACAGACCATTGTAACGTATAACAGACCATTGTAACGTATAACAGACCATTGTATCATGTAGCAGACCATTGTAGCGTATAACAGACCATTGTAACGTATAACAGACCATTGTAACGTATAACAGACCATTGTAACGTATAACAGACCATTGTATCATGTAGCAGACCATTGTAGCGTATAACAGACCATTGTAACGTATAACAGACCATTGTAACGTATAACAGACCATTGTAACGTATAACAGACCATTGTAGCGTATAACAGACCATTGTAACGTATAACAGAATGTTGTAACGTATAACAGACCATTGTAACGTATAACAGACCATTGTAGCGTATAACAGACCATTGTAACGTATAACAGAATGTTGTAACGTATAACAGACCATTGTAGCGTATAACAGACCATTGTAACGTATAACAGAATGTTGTAACGTATAACAGAATGTTGTAACGTATAACAGACCGTTGTAGCGTATAACAGACCGTTGTAACGTATAACAGACCATTGTAGCGTATAACAGACCATTGTAGCGTATAACAGACCATTGTAGCGTATAACAGACCATTGTAACGTATAACAGAATGTTGTAACGTATAACAGACCGTTGTAGCGTATAACAGACCGTTGTAGCGTATAACAGACCGTTGTAGCGTTTAACAGACCGTTGTAACGTATAACAGACCATTGTAACGTATAACAGACCATTGTAACGTGTAACAGACCATTGTAGCGTGTAACAGAC
The DNA here is from genome assembly GCA_947000775.1 of Pterois miles. Classification (NCBI taxonomy): domain Eukaryota; kingdom Metazoa; phylum Chordata; class Actinopteri; order Perciformes; family Scorpaenidae; genus Pterois; species Pterois miles. Next base: position 696,294 of record CAMQGK010000514.1, on the reverse strand, counting down.
CATTGTAGCGTGTAACAGACCATTGTAGCGTGTAACAGACCATTGTAACGTATAACAGACCATTGTAACGTGTAGCAGACCATTGTAACGTATAACAGACCATTGTAACGTATAACAGACCATTGTAGCGTATAACAGACCATTGTAACGTGTAGCAGACTGTTATAATGTATAACAGACCGTTATAATGTATAACAGACTGTTATAACGTATAACAGACTGTTATAACGTATAACAGACCGTTGTAACGTATAACAGACCGTTGTAACGTATAACAGACCGTTGTAACATATAACAGACCGTTATAACGTATAACAGTCTATTATAACGTATAACAGACCGTTATAACGTATAACAGACTGTTGTAACATATAACAGTCTATTATAAGGTATAACAGACCGTTATAACGTATAACAGTCTATTATAACGTATAACAGACCGTTATAACGTATAACAGACTGTTGTAACATATAACAGTCTATTAGAAGAAGAAGAAGAAGAAGAAGATATTCCTTTATTAGTCCCACGAGGGGAAATTCAATTTTTTCACCCTGTTGTTAACTTATACACGGTACATGCAGACCTGAACACACACATGCACAAACATGCAACAATGGAGAGATGTCAGAGTGATGGGGCTGCTCCTGACAAGCGCCCCGAGCAGTTGGGGGTTTGGTGCCTTGCTCAGGGGCACCTCGGCAGTGCCCAAGAGGTAACTGGCACCTCTCCAGCTACCAGTTCACACTCACTTCTTGGTCCATGTCGGGACTTGAACCGGTGACCCTCCGGTTCCCAAGCCAACTCCCTACAGACTGAGCTACTGCCGCCCCAAAACTATAACATTATATATAACTATAACATTATTATAAGGTATAACAGACCGTTATAACGTATAACAGTCTATTATAACGTATAACAGACCGTTATAACGTATAACAGACTGTTGTAACATATTATAATATATTATAATATAGTCTATTATAAGGTATAACAGACCGTTATAACGTATAACAGTCTATTATAACGTATAACAGACCCTTATAACGTATAACAGACTGTTGTAATGTATAACAGTCTATTATAACGTATAACAGTCTATTATAACATATAACAGGCCATTATAACCTGTAACAGACTGTTGTAACGTATAACAGTCTATTATAACATATAACAGACCGTTATAACGTGTAACAGACTGTTGTAACGTATAACAGTCTATTATAACGTATAACAGTCTATTATAACATATAACAGACCGTTATAACGTGTAACAGACTGTTGTAACGTATAACAGTCTATTATAAGGTATAACAGACCGTTATAACGTATAACAGTCTATTATAACGTATAACAGACCGTTATAACGTATAACAGACTGTTGTAACGTATAACAGTCTATTATAACGTATAACAGACTGTTGTAACGTATAACAGTCTATTATAACGTATAACAGTCTATTATAACATATAACAGACCGTTCTAACGTGTAACAGACTGTTGTAACATATAACAGTCTATTATAAGGTATAACAGACCGTTATAACGTATAACAGTCTATTATAACGTATAACAGACCGTTATAACGTATAACAGACTGTTGTAACATATAACAGTCTATTATAAGGTATAACAGACCGTTATAACGTATAACAGTCTATTATAACGTATAACAGACCCTTATAACGTATAACAGACTGTTGTAACGTATAACAGTCTATTATAACGTATAACAGTCTATTATAACATATAACAGGCCGTTATAACCTGTAACAGACTGTTGTAACGTATAACAGTCTATTATAACATATAACAGACCGTTATAACGTGTAACAGACTGTTGTAACGTATAACAGTCTATTATAACGTATAACAGTCTATTATAACATATAACAGACCGTTATAACGTGTAACAGACTGTTGTAACGTATAACAGTCTATTATAAGGTATAACAGACCGTTATAACGTATAACAGTCTATTATAACGTATAACAGACCGTTATAACGTATAACAGACTGTTGTAACGTATAACAGTCTATTATAACGTATAACAGACTGTTGTAACGTATAACAGTCTATTATAACGTATAACAGTCTATTATAACATATAACAGACCGTTCTAACGTGTAACAGACTGTTGTAACGTATAACAGTCTATTATAACGTATAACAGTCTATTATAACATATAACAGACCGTGATAACGTGTAACAGACTGTTGTAACGTATAACAGTCTATTATAACGTATAACAGACCGTTATAACGTGTAACAGACTGTTGTCACATATAACAGTCTATTATAACGTATAACAGACCGTTATAACGTGTAACAGACTGTTGTAACGTATAACAGTCTATTATAACGTATAACAGACCGTTATAACGTGTAACAGACTGTTGTAACGTATAACAGTCTATTATAACGTATAACAGTCTATTATAACGTATAACAGACCGTTATAACGTGTAACAGACTGTTGTAACATATAACAGTCTATTATAACGTATAACAGTCTATTATAACATATAACAGACCGTTATAACGTGTAACAGACTGTTGTAACGTATAACAGTCTATTATAACGTATAACAGACCGTTATAACGTGTAACAGACTGTTGTAACGTATAACAGTCTATTATAACGTATAACAGTCTATTATAACGTATAACAGTCTATTATAACGTATAACAGACCGTTATAACGTGTAACAGACTGTTGTAACATATAACAGTCTATTATAACATATAACAGACCGTTATAACGTGTGACAGACTGTTGTAACGTATAACAGTCTATTATAACGTGTAACAGTCTATTATAACGTATAACAGACCGTTATAACGTATAACAGTCTATTATAACGTATAACAGACCGTTATAACGTGTAACAGACCGTTATAACGTGTAACAGACTGTTGTAACGTATAACAGTCTATTATAACGTATAACAGTCTATTATAACGTATAACAGTCTATTATAACGTATAACAGTCTATTATAACATATAACAGACCGTTATAACGTGTAACAGACTGTTGTAACGTATAACAGTCTATTATAACGTATAACAGACCGTTATAACGTGTAACAGACTGTTGTAACGTATAACAGTCTATTATAACGTATAACAGACCGTTATAACGTGTAACAGACTGTTGTAACATATAACAGTCTATTATAACGTATAACAGACCGTTATAACGTGTAACAGACTGTTGTAACATATAACAGTCTATTATAACATATAACAGACCGTTATAACGTGTGACAGACCGTTGTAACGTATAACAGTCTATTATAACGTATAACAGTCTATTATAACGTATAACAGACCGTTATAACGTATAACAGTCTATTATAACGTATAACAGACCGTTATAACGTGTAACAGACTGTTGTAACGTATAACAGTCTATTATAACGTTTAACAGTCTATAATAACGTATAACAGTCTATTATAACGTATAACAGTCTATTATAACGTATAACAGTCTATTATAACGTATAACAGTCTATTATAACGTATAATAGACCGTTATAACGTATAACAGTCTATTGTAACGTATAACAGACCGTTATAACGTGTAACAGACTGTTGTAACGTATAACAGTCTATTATAACGTATAACAGTCTATTATAACGTATAACAGACCGTTATAACGTATAACAGTCTATTATAACGTATAACAGTCTATTATAACGTATAACAGACCGTTATAACGTATAACAGTCTATTATAACGTATAACAGACCGTTATAACGTATAACAGTCTATTATAACATATAACAGACTGTTGCTACGTGTAACAGACCGTTGTGTTATCCTCCTTGCTGATTAACAGTCTACTGATTTCATTGATTAGAGGACATCAGATTATCAGCTTTGTGTTGTGTTGCAGTACTGCAGTGACAGTGAGGACTTGTTTGGGGACTATGACAGCATCCTGGAGGACAGCTCTCTGCTGGCGAAGCTGGAGGATGTCGAACAAACTGAAAGGCAGCATGATGCCCAGGGTGACGTCCGGCGTGACGCCCAGGGTGGCGTCCGGCGTGACGCCCAGGGTGACGTCCGGCGTGACGCCCAGGGTGACGTCCGGCGTGACGCCCAGGGTGACGTCCGGCGTGACGCCCAGGGTGGCGTCCGGCGTGACGCCCAGGGTGACGTCCGGCGTGACGCCCAGGGTGACGTCCGGCGTGACGCCCAGGGTGACGTCCGGCGTGACGCCCAGGGTGGCGTCCGGCGTGACGCCCAGGGTGACGTCCGGCGTGACGCCCAGGGTCCAGCCGTGGCTCAGCCAGACTTCACCACCCTGCGGCCCAAGGAGTCATGTGACAACATTCTCACAGACTCCATCTTGGACAGCCTCTGGGACGAACCCTTGGAGGACGGACCGACCAGCCAGCGTCGGTTTCAGGAAGCTGTCCATGAGAACGTCAAGAGGAGCAGACTGCAGGATGGAGCTAAAACTTCCACGCCTCTGAGAAACACGGAGGATAAAACCACGGCGAGGAGGAGGAGGAGTGTGGCGGACCAGCTGAAGAGGACCATGCTGGGTAACGCAGCAGCTCCCCCTGCCGTCTCTCGCTCCGTGGTATTGAAGGAAGCCGTGGTCTCTGAGGAGATCAGTGCCGCCATGCAGGCCATGGAGACGGTCTCTGCTGAGACGCCAGACCTCGGGCCTTTCTTCGGACTACCATCCAGAGTGAAGGATCTGATGTTCAGACTGAGAGGAATCAACAAGTTATATGGTGACGTACTACTTGTTTTTCTCTCAAACCACCAGTCACAACATGAAGTCACCTCTAAAGCGTTGTGTTTGTCTTTACACGGCTCCATAGCAACCCTGCTGTAGTGGAGGGAAAAATATCACATCCACTGTGGCTTCAGTGAACATTTTCTCACAAATGTCCTCGGCGTACAATGTGTTTTTCTACCTGTAGGATTTTTTTTTGTAATTGTAAGTGTTTTTTTTTGTACTTCTAGGACATTTTTTTGTAATTGTAGGATATATTTTTTTGTACCTGTAGGACTGAGAACTATGTATTTGTTATGTATTTATGTTTGTATTTATGTATTCGTTTGATAGGTATGTTTTGTTGATAACCAAAATGTTCCTTTAAAGGAGATCCACATAGAGAACTTGATAGTGTGTGCTTGTGGTTCCAGACTGGCAGCAGACCTGTCTGGACCTGGACTGTGTCCAGCGGAGGAAGAACCTGATCTACTCTCTTCCCACCAGCGGAGGGAAAACTCTGGTTGCAGAGATCCTCGTCCTCAGAGAGCTGCTGTGCAGGAGGAAAGACTGTCTGTTCATCTTACCATACATATCACTGGTGCAGGAGAAGGTACTGGGACCTAGTACTACTAGTACTACTATCAGCATTAAAATGTGAACTGTAAAAACACCTGAACATAAGAATAAACAGCCATAGAAAGAGTTCTGAGACAGCGAGTAGTCACTGGTTCCCTATATCTATCCCTGTCTCAGCATTTCATTCATCCCTGTGAAGAAAACTATTCACTATTAAGATATAAACTGGATCAGGACACGTTGAAGACCTCAACAGCAGTTCTATTCACAGAGCCACAGAACAGAAAGTCTGCTGATCCGGTCTGGGATCAGAGCCCAGATACTGGAATCTCAGAGTGCTCTCACGCAGTCTACATACATTTTATATAAGAAAATAAAATAGTGTCGTCTGCATAAAATTGTATGTTACAACGTGGCAGAGATGATGTTATTTCTGTTGATAGTGAATAACAGAGGACCCAGAATAAAGCCTTGTGAGGCACCTGAAGCACCTCATTGTGGTCCCTCTGCAGGTACGTGGGTTGGCGAGCTTGGGGCTGGAGCTGGACTTCATGGTGGAGGAGTACGCTGGGAGTAAAGGCAGGTTTCCTCCAATGAAGAGAAGAAAAAACAGATCAGTATACGTCGCTACGATAGAGAAAGCCCACAGCCTGGTCAACTCTCTGATAGAGACCGACCGGATGGACGACCTCGGGCTGGTGGTGGTCGATGAGGTACGATGAGGCCTCAGTGAGAATAAAAAGTGTTTAGACGTGACGGTAAATGTGGAGGCTGAATGTCAATATGTCTTCCAGCTTCACATGTTGGGTGATGGCAGCAGAGGAGCTGTGATTGAAATGACGCTGGCCAAAGTTCTCTACATGTCCAGTAGGTGGCGTCCTTCACTGTCATCTGTTGTTGAACCCCTGAAACCGGTGGAATGAAACCATCTTTCTCGGTTCTTTTCCAGAAACCACTCAGATTATCGGGATGAGCGCCACTCTGGGAAACATCACAGACCTGCAGACGTTTTTGAGGGCTGAAAATTACACAAATGATTTTAGGCCTGTAGGTGATTTTAAACTGTGAAATCCTCTCAATGTGCTCAGAGCACATTAAACCAGAAGTCTGCTGATATTCTGCACAGTTCTACGTGCTCACACTGACACTACACTGAGAGGCATTAACAACGCAGCCATGGGTGGAAGGCAGAACTGACCTGCCGAGCACAGGTGTCTGGCCAGGGGTCCGAAGGGTCAGGGGGGTCCAAAGGGTCAGGGGTCCAAAGGGTCAGGGGTCCGAAGGGTCAGGGGTCCGAAGTGTCAGGGGTCCAAAGTGTCAGGGGTCCGAAGGGTCAGGGGTCCGAAGTGTCAGGGGTCCAAAGTGTCAGGGGTCCGAAGGGTCAGGGGTCCGAAGGGTCAGGGGTCCAAAGTGTCAGGGGTCCGAAGGGTCAGGGGTCCGAAGGGTCAGGGGTCCAAAGTGTCAGGGGTCCAAAGTGTCAGGGGTCCGAAGGGTCAGGGGTCCAAAGTGTGAGGGGTCCAAAGCATGTCAAAGGTCAGGGGTCCAAAGTGTTAGAGGACCAAAGGGTCAGGGGTCCGAAGGGTCAGGGGTCCAAAGTGTCAGGGGTCCAAAGTGTTAGAGGACCAAAGTGTCAGGGGTCCGAAGGGTCAGGGGTCCAAAGTGTTAGAGGACCAAAGTGTCAGGGGTCCGAAGGGTCAGGGGTCCAAAGTGTCAGGGGTCCGAAGTGTCAGGGGTCCAAAGTGTTAGAGGACCAAAGTGTCAGGGGTCCGAAGGGTCAGGGGTCCAAAGTGTCAGGGGTCCGAAGTGTCAGGGGTCCAAAGTGTTAGAGGACCAAAGTGTAAAGCTGTTCTCTGCTGTGTTCAGGTGCAGCTGAAGGAGTAGTAGTAGTAGTGTTGGTGGTAGTAGTAGTAGTAGTAGTAGTAGTAGTAGTAGTGGTGGTGGTGGTGGTGGTAAAGCTGTTCTCTGCTGTGTTCAGGTGCAGCTGAAGGAGTAGTAGTAGTAGTAGTAGTGGTAAAGCTGTTCTCTGCTGTGTTCAGGTGCAGCTGAAGGAGGAGGAGTAGTAGTAGTAGTAGTAGTGGTGGTGGGAGTAGTAGTAGTAGTAGTGGTGGTAGTAGTAGTAGTAATGGTAAAACTGTTCTCTGCTGTGTTCAGGTGCAGCTGAAGGAGTAGTGGTGGTGGTGGTGGTAGTAGTAGTGGTGGTGGTGGTGGTGGTGGTAGTAGTAGTAGTGGTGGTGGTGGTAGTAGTAGTAGTAGTAGTAGTAGTGGTGGTGATAAAGCTGTTCTCTGCTGTGTTCAGGTGCAGCTGAAGGAGTAGTAGTAGTATTAGTAGTAGTAGTGTTGGTGGTGGTAGTAGTAGTAGTAGTGGTGGTAGTAGTAGTAGTAGTAGTAGTAGTGGTGGTGGTGGTGGTAGTAGTAGTAGTGGTGGTAGTAGTAGTAGTAGTAGTGGTAAAACTGTTCTCTGCTGTGTTCAGTTGCAGCTGAAGGAGTAGTAGTGGTGGTGGTGGTAGTAGTAGTAGTAGTAGTAGTGGTGGTGGTGGTGGTGGTGGTGGTGGTGGTAGTAGTAGTAGTGGTGGTGGTGGTAGTAGTAGTAGTGGTGGTGGTGGTGGGAGTAGTAGTAGTAGTAGTGGTGGTAGTAGTAGTAGTAGTAGTGGTAAAACTGTTCTCTGCTGTGTTCAGGTGCAGCTGAAGGAGTAGTGGTGGTGGTGGTGGTAGTAGTAGTAGTGGTGGTGGTGGTGGTGGTGGTAGTAGTAGTAGTGGTGGTGGTGGTAGTAGTAGTAGTAGTAGTAGTAGTAGTAGTAGTAGTAGTGGTAAAACTGTTCTCTGCTGTGTTCAGGTGCAGCTGAAGGAGTATGTTAAACTGAAAGACTCCATCTATGAAGTGGACCCAAAGGAAGAGCAATGCTTCAGATTCTGTCGTCTTCTCAACTTGAAGGTAAATTAGTCTTCACGTACTAATAATACCAGTGAGTACTGTAATACATGTAGTAAATAGTGTCAGAGTAGAGTAGAGGGGGGAGTGGATGGTCGCATGAATATGTAAAACCTGTTTGTACCCTGCTGTTCCTGATGGTGTGGGACCTGTCAACGTCCATCAGTACTCCAGCTCCATGCAGAAGGTGGATCCGGATCACATCGTCGCTCTGGTGACCGAAGTCATCCCAACACATTCCTGTCTGGTCTTCTGCCCCACCAAGAAGAACTGTGAGAACGTCGCAGGGATGATCTGCAGATATCTGACGGAGTGAGTTAGTTCTCTATCTGACAGAGTGAGTTAGTTCTCTATCTGACAGAGTGAGTTAGTTCTCTATCTGACAGAGTGAGTTAGTTCTCTATCTGACAGTGAGTTAGTTCTCTATCTGACAGAGTGAGTTAGTTCTCTATCTGACAGAGTGAGTTAGTTCTCTATCTGACAGAGTGAGTTAGTTCTCTATCTGACAGAGTGAGTTAGTTCTCTATCTGACAGTGAGTTAGTTCTCTATCTGACAGAGTGAGTTAGTTCTCTATCTGACAGTGAGTTAGTTCTCTATCTGACAGAGTGAGTTAGTTCTCTATCTGACAGAGTGAGTTAGTTCTCTATCTGACAGAGTGAGTTAGTTCTCTATCTGACAGTGAGTTAGTTCTCTATCTGACAGAGTGAGTTAGTTCTCTATCTGACAGAGTGAGTTAGTTCTCTATCTGACAGAGTGAGTTAGTTCTCTATCTGACAGAGTGAGTTAGTTCTCTATCTGACAGTGAGTTAGTTCTCTATCTGACAGAGTGAGTTAGTTCTCTATCTGACAGAGTGAGTTAGTTCTCTATCTGACAGAGTGAGTTAGTTCTCTATCTGACAGTGAGTTAGTTCTCTATCTGACAGTGAGTTAGTTCTCTATCTGACAGTGAGTTAGTTCTCTATCTGACAGAGTGAGTTAGTTCTCTATCTGACAGAGTGAGTTAGTTCTCTATCTGACAGAGTGAGTTAGTTCTCTATCTGACAGAGTGAGTTAGTTCTCTATCTGACAGAGTGAGTTAGTTCTCTATCTGACAGAGTGAGTTAGTTCTCTATCTGACAGAGTGAGTTAGTTCTCTATCTGACAGAGTGAGTTAGTTCTCTATCTGACAGTGAGTTAGTTCTCTATCTGACAGAGTGAGTTAGTTCTCTATCTGACAGTGAGTTAGTTCTCTATCTGACAGAGTGAGTTAGTTCTCTATCTGACAGAGTGAGTTAGTTCTCTATCTGACAGAGTGAGTTAGTTCTCTATCTGACAGTGAGTTAGTTCTCTATCTGACAGAGTGAGTTAGTTCTCTATCTGACAGAGTGAATTAGTTCTCTATCTGACAGAGTGAGTTAGTTCTCTATCTGACAGTGAGTTAGTTCTCTATCTGACAGTGAGTTAGTTCTCTATCTGACAGAGTGAGTTAGTTCTCTATCTGACAGAGTGAGTTAGTTCTCTATCTGACAGAGTGAGTTAGTTCTCTATCTGACAGAGTGAGTTAGTTCTCTATCTGACAGTGAGTTAGTTCTCTATCTGACAGAGTGAGTTAGTTCTCTATCTGACAGTGAGTTAGTTCTCTATCTGACAGAGTGAGTTAGTTCTCTATCTGACAGAGTGAGTTAGTTCTCTATCTGACAGTGAGTTAGTTCTCTATCTGACAGAGTGAGTTAGTTCTCTATCTGACAGTGAGTTAGTTCTCTATCTGACAGTGAGTTAGTTCTCTATCTGACAGTGAGTTAGTTCTCTATCTGACAGAGTGAGTTAGTTCTCTATCTGACAGAGTGAGTTAGTTCTCTATCTGACAGAGTGAGTTAGTTCTCTATCTGACAGTGAGTTAGTTCTCTATCTGACAGAGTGAGTTAGTTCTCTATCTGACAGAGTGAGTTAGTTCTCTATCTGACAGAGTGAGTTAGTTCTCTATCTGACAGAGTGAGTTAGTTCTCTATCTGACAGTGAGTTAGTTCTCTATCTGACAGAGTGAGTTAGTTCTCTATCTGACAGAGTGAGTTAGTTCTCTATCTGACAGTGAGTTAGTTCTCTATCTGACAGAGTGAGTTAGTTCTCTATCTGACAGTGAGTTAGTTCTCTATCTGACAGTGAGTTAGTTCTCTATCTGACAGTGAGTTAGTTCTCTATCTGACAGAGTGAGTTAGTTCTCTATCTGACAGTGAGTTAGTTCTCTATCTGACAGAGTGAGTTAGTTCTCTATCTGACAGAGTGAGTTAGTTCTCTATCTGACAGAGTGAGTTAGTTCTCTATCTGACAGTGAGTTAGTTCTCTATCTGACAGAGTGAGTTAGTTCTCTATCTGACAGTGAGTTAGTTCTCTATCTGACAGAGTGAGTTAGTTCTCTATCTGACAGAGTGAGTTAGTTCTCTATCTGACAGTGAGTTAGTTCTCTATCTGACAGTGAGTTAGTTCTCTATCTGACAGAGTGAGTTAGTTCTCTATCTGACAGTGAGTTAGTTCTCTATCTGACAGAGTGAGTTAGTTCTCTATCTGACAGAGTGAGTTAGTTCTCTATCTGACAGTGAGTTAGTTCTCTATCTGACAGAGTGAGTTAGTTCTCTATCTGACAGTGAGTTAGTTCTCTATCTGACAGAGTGAGTTAGTTCTCTATCTGACAGAGTGAGTTAGTTCTCTATCTGACAGAGTGAGTTAGTTCTCTATCTGACAGTGAGTTAGTTCTCTATCTGACAGAGTGAGTTAGTTCTCTATCTGACAGAGTGAGTTAGTTCTCTATCTGACAGAGTGAGTTAGTTCTCTATCTGACAGAGTGAGTTAGTTCTCTATCTGACAGTGAGTTAGTTCTCTATCTGACAGAGTGAGTTAGTTCTCTATCTGACAGAGTGAGTTAGTTCTCTATCTGACAGTGAGTTAGTTCTCTATCTGACAGAGTGAGTTAGTTCTCTATCTGACAGTGAGTTAGTTCTCTATCTGACAGTGAGTTAGTTCTCTATCTGACAGTGAGTTAGTTCTCTATCTGACAGAGTGAGTTAGTTCTCTATCTGACAGAGTGAGTTAGTTCTCTATCTGACAGAGTGAGTTAGTTCTCTATCTGACAGTGAGTTAGTTCTCTATCTGACAGAGCGAGTTAGTTCTCTATCTGACAGAGCGAGTTAGTTCTCTATCTGACAGCGAGTTAGTTCTCTATCTGACAGCGAGTTAGTTCTCTATCTGACAGAGCGAGTTAGTTCTCTATCTGACAGCGAGTTAGTTCTCTATCTGACAGAGTGAGTTAGTTCTCTATCTGACAGAGCGAGTTAGTTCTCTATCTGACAGCGAGTTAGTTCTCTATCTGACAGAGTGAGTTAGTTCTCTATCTGACAGCGAGTTAGTTCTCTATCTGACAGCGAGTTAGTTCTCTATCTGACAGCGAGTTAGTTCTCTATCTGACAGAGCGAGTTAGTTCTCTATCTGACAGTGAGTTAAATCTCTGTCTGACAGTGAGTTAGTTCTCTATCTGACAGAGCGAGTTAGTTCTCTATCTGACAGCGAGTTAGTTCTCTATCTGACAGAGTGAGTTAGTTCTCTATCTGACAGCGAGTTAGTTCTCTATCTGACAGTGAGTTAGTTCTCTATCTGACAGTGAGTTAGTTCTCTATCTGACAGAGTGAGTTAGTTCTCTATCTGACAGAGTGAGTTAGTTCTCTATCTGACAGAGTGAGTTAGTTCTCTATCTGACAGAGTGAGTTAGTTCTCTATCTGACAGTGAGTTAGTTCTCTATCTGACAGAGTGAGTTAGTTCTCTATCTGACAGAGTGAGTTAGTTCTCTATCTGACAGAGTGAGTTAGTTCTCTATCTGACAGAGTGAGTTAGTTCTCTATCTGACAGAGTGAGTTAGTTCTCTATCTGACAGAGTGAGTTAGTTCTCTATCTGACAGAGTGAGTTAGTTCTCTATCTGACAGAGTGAGTTAGTTCTCTATCTGACAGAGTGAGTTAGTTCTCTATCTGACAGAGTGAGTTAGTTCTCTATCTGACAGAGTGAGTTAGTTCTCTATCTGACAGTGAGTTAGTTCTCTATCTGACAGTGAGTTAGTTCTCTATCTGACAGAGTGAGTTAGTTCTCTATCTGACAGAGTGAGTTAGTTCTCTATCTGACAGTGAGTTAGTTCTCTATCTGACAGAGTGAGTTAGTTCTCTATCTGACAGTGAGTTAGTTCTCTATCTGACAGAGTGAGTTAGTTCTCTATCTGACAGAGTGAGTTAGTTCTCTATCTGACAGTGAGTTAGTTCTCTATCTGACAGAGTGAGTTAGTTCTCTATCTGACAGAGTGAGTTAGTTCTCTATCTGACAGAGTGAGTTAGTTCTCTATCTGACAGTGAGTTAGTTCTCTATCTGACAGAGTGAGTTAGTTCTCTATCTGACAGAGTGAGTTAGTTCTCTATCTGACAGAGTGAGTTAGTTCTCTATCTGACAGTGAGTTAGTTCTCTATCTGACAGAGTGAGTTAGTTCTCTATCTGACAGAGTGAGTTAGTTCTCTATCTGACAGTGAGTTAGTTCTCTATCTGACAGAGTGAGTTAGTTCTCTATCTGACAGTGAGTTAGTTCTCTATCTGACAGTGAGTTAGTTCTCTATCTGACAGTGAGTTAGTTCTCTATCTGACAGAGTGAGTTAGTTCTCTATCTGACAGAGTGAGTTAGTTCTCTATCTGACAGAGTGAGTTAGTTCTCTATCTGACAGAGTGAGTTAGTTCTCTATCTGACAGTGAGTTAGTTCTCTATCTGACAGAGTGAGTTAGTTCTCTATCTGACAGTGAGTTAGTTCTCTATCTGACAGAGTGAGTTAGTTCTCTATCTGACAGAGTGAGTTAGTTCTCTATCTGACAGAGTGAGTTAGTTCTCTATCTGACAGAGTGAGTTAGTTCTCTATCTGACAGTGAGTTAGTTCTCTATCTGACAGAGTGAGTTAGTTCTCTATCTGACAGTGAGTTAGTTCTCTATCTGACAGAGTGAGTTAGTTCTCTATCTGACAGAGTGAGTTAGTTCTCTATCTGACAGTGAGTTAGTTCTCTATCTGACAGAGTGAGTTAGTTCTCTATCTGACAGTGAGTTAGTTCTCTATCTGACAGAGTGAGTTAGTTCTCTATCTGACAGAGTGAGTTAGTTCTCTATCTGACAGTGAGTTAGTTCTCTATCTGACAGAGTGAGTTAGTTCTCTATCTGACAGAGTGAGTTAGTTCTCTATCTGACAGAGTGAGTTAGTTCTCTATCTGACAGTGAGTTAGTTCTCTATCTGACAGAGTGAGTTAGTTCTCTATCTGACAGTGAGTTAGTTCTCTATCTGACAGAGTGAGTTAGTTCTCTATCTGACAGTGAGTTAGTTCTCTATCTGACAGTGAGTTAGTTCTCTATCTGACAGTGAGTTAGTTCTCTATCTGACAGAGTGAGTTAGTTCTCTATCTGACAGAGTGAGTTAGTTCTCTATCTGACAGAGTGAGTTAGTTCTCTATCTGACAGAGCGAGTTAGTTCTCTATCTGACAGAGCGAGTTAGTTCTCTATCTGACAGAGCGAGTTAGTTCTCTATCTGACAGAGCGAGTTAGTTCTCTATCTGACAGCGAGTTAGTTCTCTATCTGACAGAGCGAGTTAGTTCTCTATCTGACAGCGAGTTAGTTCTCTATCTGACAGAGCGAGTTAGTTCTCTATCTGACAGAGCGAGTTAGTTCTCTATCTGACAGCGAGTTAGTTCTCTATCTGACAGAGCGAGTTAGTTCTCTATCTGACAGCGAGTTAGTTCTCTATCTGACAGCGAGTTAGTTCTCTATCTGACAGCGAGTTAGTTCTCTATCTGACAGAGCGAGTTAGTTCTCTATCTGACAGTGAGTTAAATCTCTGTCTGACAGTGAGTTAGTTCTCTGTCTGACAGTGAGTTAGTTCTCTATCTGACAGTGAGTTAGTTCTCTATCTGACAGTGAGTTAGTTCTCTATCTGACGGAGTGAGTTAGTTCTCTCTATCTGACAGAGTGAGTTAGTTCTCTCTATCTGACAGAGTGAGTTAGTTCTCTCTATCTGACGGAGTGAGTTAAATCTCTATCTGACAGTGAGTTAGTTCTCTATCTGACAGAGTGAGTTAGTTCTTTATCTGACAGAGTGAGTTAGTTTTCTATCTGACGGAGTTAGTTAAATCTCCATCTGACAGAGTGAGTCAGTTTTTTTTCTGACAGAGTGAGTCAGTTCTCTGACAGAGTGAGTTAGTTTTCTATCTGACGGAGTTAGTTAAATCTCCATCTGACAGAGTGAGTTAGTTTTTTATCTGACAGAGTGAGTTAGTTCTCTATCTGACAGAGTGAGTTAAATCTCCATCTGACAGAGTGAGTCAGTTTTTTATCTGACAGAGTGAGTCAGTTTTTTATCTGACAGAGTGAGTCAGTTCTCTGACAGAGTGAGTTAGTTTTCTATCTGACGGAGTTAGTTAAATCTCCATCTGACAGAGTGAGTTAGTTTTTATCCGACAGAGTGAGTTAAATCTCTATCCAACAGAGTGAGTTAAATCTCTATCCGACAGAGTGAGTTAAATCTCTATCCGACAGAGTGAGTTAAATCTCTATCCGACAGAGTAAGTTAAATCTCTATCTGACAGAGTGAGTGGACCGGCCGCCGCCGTCTCCGACCGCCGTCTCCGACCGCCGTCTCCGACAGACGTCTCCGACCGCCGTCTCCGACCGCCGTCTCCGACCGCCGTCTCCGACCGCCGTCTCCGACCGCCGTCTCCGACAGACGTCTCCGACCGCCGTCTCCGACCGCCGTCTCCGACCGCCGTCTCCGACAGACGTCTCTGACCGACGTCTCTGACCGACGTCTCTGACCGACCACCTCTCTTCTCTCTAACAGGGAGTTCCTGCTGCTCAGGGAGGCGGAGAAAGGCGTCCTCCTCAGACACCTGAAGGACAGCGGGAACGGCTCGGTGTGTCCGGTGCTCAGGAGGACGGTGCCGTACGGTCTGGCATATCACCACAGCGGGTTGACCTCCGAGGAGAGGAAGCTGGTGGAGGAGGCGTATGCCAGCGGGGTCCTCTGCCTCCTCACCTGCACCTCCACCCTAGCTGCAGGGATCAACCTACCAGCCCGCAGGTCAGCCCCGGATGGTGACCATCTTGGATTTCCGGGTCAAAATGATATCATGATTTGTCAATATGGTCCCAGAGGCCATCTTGGATTTAGCTTTCAGGCAAAAAAATCACAGGATCTTTGAGAGGAACATGAGAACTAAATGTTTTCTAAAAGGGTCATAGAGGTCAAATCAGTCCTAACCACATGTTAACCAGAGGAAGGTCATGAAACAGGTTTGGACCATGAGACCATATAGTGATTGTGCTACATGTCGGGTGCTGTTTATCAGCAATCCTGTACACCTAGTCACTGTGCTGCATATTCAATCTCCGTTCTGGTGTCCTCTTATCAGAGTGATCCTGCGCTCGCCGTACGTGGGCGTGGACTTCCTGAAGAGGAGTCAGTACAAGCAGATGGTGGGACGGGCCGGGCGAGCCGGGATGGACGCCGTGGGGGAGAGCGTCCTGATCCTGCAGGACAAGGACAGAAGCATGGTAGCGGCGCTTACAGCCAGGCAGCGCAGATCGCTGTGAAGCTGGACTGACCCTGTTGTTTCCTCTCAGGCGCAGACTCTGGTGCGTTCCCCGATGGACGACTGCTACAGCAACCTGATGCACGACGCTGGGAGGGGCCTGCTGAGTCTCGTCCTGTCTCTCATTGGGTTAAAGGTAAACCCTCCTCCTTCGCTCTAACGTCCAGACCCCAGCACCGAGACAGCCCAGCGTGACTGTGTTGTGTTGCAGATCACCACGTCGGTGGACCGGCTGAGGGACTTCCTGCGTGGGACGCTGCTGTTTGTCCAGCAGAGGAGGCTGTGTGTGGAGAGGAGTCTGACGGAGGAGGTGCAGCAGTGTGTGGACCTCCTGAAGGACAAACACCTCATCAGTGTGACCGGTCAGACTCTGCAGGTCACCAGGCTGGGACGGGCTACCTATAAAGGTCAGGGGCTTGTCTTCAACGTCCTGCTGTACTAGTACTCCAACTAGTACTCAGCAGGCTGTATGTAGTGGTAGTGGTAGTAGTAGTAGCTGGGACTGTCAGCGGGCTGAATGCAGTAGTTATAGTAGTAGTAGTAGTAGTAGTAGCTGGGACTGTCAGCAGGCTGAATGCAGTAGTTATAGTAGTAGTAGTAGTAGTAGTAGTAGCTGGGACTGTTAGCAGGCTGAATGCAGTAGTTATAGTAGTAGTAGTAGTAGCTGGGACTGTCAGCAGGCTGAATGCAGTAGTTATAGTAGTAGTAGTAGTAGCTGGGACTGTCAGCGGGCTGAATGCAGTAGTTATAGTAGTAGTAGTAGTAGTAGTAGCTGGGACTGTTAGCAGGCTGAATGCAGTAGTTATAGTAGTAGTAGTAGTAGCTGGGACTGTTAGCAGGCTGAATGCAGTAGTTATAGTAGTAGTAGTAGTAGTAGTAGCTGGGACTGTTAGCAGGCTGAATGCAGTAGTTATAGTAGTAGTAGTAGTAGCTGGGACTGTCAGCGGGCTGAATGCAGTAGTTATAGTAGTAGTAGTAGTAGTAGTAGCTGGGACTGTTAGCAGGCTGAATGCAGTAGTTATAGTAGTAGTAGTAGTAGCTGGGACTGTCAGCGGGCTGAATGCAGTAGTTATAGTAGTAGTAGTAGTAGTAGCTGGGACTGTCAGCGGGCTGAATGCAGTAGTTATAGTATTAGTAGTAGTAGTAGTACTAGCTGGGACTGTCAGCGGGCTGAATGCAGTAGTTATAGTAGTAGTAGTAGTAGTAGTACTAGCTGGGACTGTCAGCGGGCTGAATGCAGTAGTTATAGTAGTAGTAGTAGTAGTAGTAGCTGGGACTGTCAGCAGGCTGAATGCAGTAGTTATAGTAGTAGTAGTAGTAGTACTAGCTGGGACTGTCAGCAGGCTGAATGCAGTAGTTATAGTAGTAGTAGTAGTAGTAGTAGTAGCTGGGACCGTCAGCAGGTTGAATGTTCATTCATATTTTTATTTTTATGAATTTTTAAAAATGTGTGTATTTATTATTAATTGTTAGTGTATTTATTTTTATATAATTTTGTATTTTTCATAGTTTCATTTATGGATATCGTTTTAATTATTTTTAAAAAATGTATGTATTTATTGTCATTTATGCCTCTTTATGAAGTTTTTAATGTATGTATGAGTTAAATTTTGTTTTCTGTATGTATCTGTTTTGCTGTCCTGTGGATGTCTGAGTGCAGCTGTGTGTCTCCTCAGGCTCCGTGGACCTGATCTACAGTGAAGTCCTGTATAAAGACCTGTCTAAAGGCCTGGAGGGTCTGCTGCTCAACAGCTGCCTCCACCTGGTCTACCTGGTCACCCCCTACGACATGGTCTCCCAGTGTAAACCTGACTGGATGGTGTTCTTCAGACAGGTGCGCCGTCTTCGTCGGACTCCGCGTCTCTGTGACTCAGGTGTGTTGAATTTAAACCGGCTGGTCTCGTTGTCCCGTCACAGTTCAGTCTGCTGTCGGCCGCCGAGCAGAAGATGTCTGCAGCCGTCGGCGTACCGGAGAGCTACGTGGCTAGAAAGGCTGCAGGGCAGACGGTGAGGAAGGTAAGAGACTAGAGTTAGACTCAGGATTAACTCTGAACCTCCAGGACAGACAAGTGATGTTTCAGACTAACCATGGTGCTGGTGGTGTTTCAGGGCGTGGAGGTGGAGGTGGTGCAGAGGATGTACCTGGCTCTGGTGATCTTCTCCCTGCTGAAGGAGGTCAACCTGTGGGACGTCGCTGAGCGTTTCCAGCTGAGTCGAGGCTTCATCCAGAGTCTGCTCAGCTCCTCGTCGGCCTTCTGCTGCTGCGTGCTGCGCTTCACTGAGGTCAGTTTACCCTCACCAGCAGCCGGAGGCTGAGTATGGAGGAGACCACAGAGGCTGACCTCAGGTCTGCTGTAGATCATTAGTCTGAGTATGGAGGAGACCACAGAGGCTGACCTCAGGTCTGCTGTAGATCATTAGTCTGAGTATGGAGGAGACCACAGAGGCTGACCTCAGGTCTGCTGTAGATCATTAGTCTGAGTATGGAGGAGACCACAGAGGCTGACCTCAGGTCTGCTGTAGATCATTAGTCTGAGTATGGAGGAGACCACAGAGGCTGACCTCAGGTCTGCTGTAGATCATTAGTCTGAGTATGGAGGAGACCACAGAGGCTGACCTCAGGTCTGCTGTAGATCATTAGTCTGAGTATGGAGGAGACCAGAGAGGCTGACCTCAGGTCTGCTGCTTGCTTCCTGTCTGTGACCAGGAGCTGGAGGAGCTGTGGCCCTTCAGAGCCCTGCTGACGGAGCTGACCAGGAGGCTGAGCTACTGTGTGACAGCTGAACTCATCCCTCTGATGGAGGTGGCTGGAGTCATGGAGGTCAGTCTGGAGCTCATACACATGTACATCCAGATGTGTACATCCAGATGTGCACATCCACATGCTTTTAATAATTCATGAAAATAAATACATATATAAAAGTGGGAATTACACAGAAGAATAAATATGTCTAATGCACACAGTTGTGTTTGTGTCTTTACGTCCAGTCTAGAGCGAAGCAGCTGTATAACGCCGGCTATAAAAAGCTGACCCACCTGGCGAACGCCGACCCGACTGTTCTCTGCAACACCATCGAAAACCTGTACAAGAAACAAGCCAATCAGATCGTGGCGTCTGCTAAAGTGAGTGTTGACCTGTTGTCCTCACAGTCTCTAGGGTACCCTCATAATGAGCCGTCAGATGTGTCGTCACAGTCTCTGGGGTACCCTGAGCTGTCAGATGGTGTCTTTGTGTTCCAGATGCTGCTGATTGAAAAGGCTGCAGCTCTCCAGGAGGAAGTGGACGAGCTGCTGATGAAGCCTTCAGATCTTCCCTCCGCCGTAGAGACACAGCGACTCACCTGAGTTCATCATCACAGAGTTTTATTCTCTTTGTTTTTATTGAAATACATATCTTATTAAAATACTGTACAAGAAGGACTCAGACTGTGATAGTGGAGATAAAGTGTTTATAACCGTGTCTGTCTCCATAATTTACACTGGTAAAAAACAACTGGCTCATTCAGCCGGGGTTAAGGTCTGTAAAAGAAACATGGAGACGACCGCAAACCAAGACGGAAACCAAGACGGAAACCAAGACAGAGATGATCGGAAACCAAGACGGAAACCAAGACAGAAACCAAGACGGAAACCAAGACGGAGATGATCGGAAACCAAGACAGAAACCAAGACAGAGATGATCGGAAACCAAGACGGAAACCAAGACGGAGACGATCGGAAACCAAGACGGAAACCAAGACAGAAACCAAGACGGAAACCAAGACGGAGATGATCGGAAACCAAGACGGAAACCAAGACAGAAACCAAGACGGAGATGATCGGAAACCAAGACGGAAACCAAGACGGAGACGATCGGAAACCAAGATGGAAACCAAGACGGCGACGACCGCAAACCAAGACGGAAACCAAGACGGAAACCAAGACGGAGAAGATTGGAAACCAAGACAGAAACGATCGCAAACCAAGACGGAAACCAAGACGGAGATGATCGGAAACCAAGACGGAGACGATCGGAAACCAAGACAGAAACCAAGACGGAAACCAAGACGGAGATGATCGGAAACCAAGACAGAAACCAAGACGGAGATGATCGGAAACCAAGACGGAAACCAAGACGGCGACGACCGGAAAACAAGACGGAAACCAAGACAGCGACGACCGGAAACCAAGACGGAAACCAAGACGGAGACGATCGGAAACCAAGATGGCGACGACCGGAAACCAAGACAGCGACGACCGGAAACCAAGACGGAAACCAAGACGGAGACGATCGGAAACCAAGATGGCGACGACCGGAAACCAAGACGGCGACGACCAGAAACCAAGACGGAGATGATCGGAAACCAAGACGGAGACGATCGGAAACCAAGATGGAAACCAAGACGGCGACGACCGGAAACCAAGACGGCGACGACCGGAAACCAAGACGGAGACGACCGCAAACCAAGACGGAAACTAAGACGGCGACGACCAGAAACCAAGACGGAGACGATCGGAAACCAAGACGGAAGCCAAGACGGCGACGACCGGAAGCCAAGACGGCGACGACCGGAAGCCAAGACGGAGACGACCGGAAACCAAGACGGAGACCAAGACGGCGACGACCGGAAACCAAGACGGAAACCAAGACGGGAGATGACCGGCGACCAAGACGGAGACCGAGACGTCACCTCCATCTGAAAAGACTTTGTTGGATCAGTTCAGTGGAGGAAGTGAAACCTGTAATCAGAGTCTCCTCCACATTGAGCTCTTCAGTCAGTTAAATAGTAAAAATAAAACTTTATCTGGGGAATGGGGAACATGAACCCCCCTCGGTCCCCTGGTGGCCCTCGGACCCCTGGTTGAGAACCACTGCTATGACAAGTCTATAACAAACTGCGTAGACGAAATACAGTCAGACCCTTCAGGATAAAAATGTCCTATTGGTTAGTATTATTAGTTATTAGTTAGGATTATTGGTTATTAGTTAGGATTATTGGTTATTAGTTAGGATTATTGGTTATTAGGATTATTGGTTATTAGTTAGGATTATTGGTTATTAGTTAGGATTGTTGGTTATTAGTATTATTAGTTATTAGTTAGTATTATTGGTTATTAGTATTATTAGTTATTCGTTAGGATTATTAGTTATTAGTTAGTATTATTGGCTATTAGTATTAGTTATTCATTAGGATTATTAGTTATTCGTTAGATTATTGGTTATTTGTATTATTAGTTATTAGTTAGTATTATTGGTTATTAGAAGAAGAAGAAGAAGATAGTCCTTTATTAGTCCCACGAGGGGAAATTCAATGTTTTCACTCTGTTGTTAACTTATACAAGGTACATGCAGACCTGAACACACACATGCACAAACATGCAACAATGGAGAGATGTCAGAGTGATGGGGCTGCTCCTGACAAGCACCCCGAGCAGTTGGGGGTTTGGTGCCTTGCTCAGGGGCACCTCGGCAGTGCCCAAGAGTATTAGTCATCTGAAGCGTATCAGTCAGGTTTAGGAGTTCCTCAAAGTGCTCCTTCCACCGCCCGGTTACCTCCTCAGTTGAGGTCAACAGTGTCCCATCCTTACTGTACACAGCTTGGATGGTTCCCCGTTTCCCCCTCCTGAGGTGCAGGACAGTTTTCCAGAAGCACCTTGGTGCCGACCGAAAGTCCTTCTCCATCGCTGCTTCAAACTCCTCCCACACCCGCTGCTTTGCCTCCTTTACAGCAGCGGCTGCCGCCCCACGGGCCCGTCGGTACCTTGCAACTGCCGCAACATATCCCGGAAGGACTCCTTCTTCAGTCGGACAGCTTCCCTGACCACCGGTGTCCACCATGGTGTTCGAGGGTTACCGCCCCTTGAGGCACCGAAGACCCGCAGGCCACAGCTCACCGCCGCAGCTTCAGCAATGGAAGCTTTGAACATCGCCCACTCAGGTTCAATGCCCCCAGCCTCCACAGGAATGCTAGAAAAGCTCCGCCGGAGGTGTGAGTTGAAGATCTCTCGGATAGGGGCCTCCTCCAGACGTTCCCAGTTCACCCGCACTACACGTTTGGGTTTACCAGGTCTATCCAGAGTCTTCCCCCACCCTCTGATCCAACTCACCACCAGATGGTGATCAGTTGACAGCTCTGCCCCTCTCTTTACCTGAGTGGAGTGTCCAAAACATGCGGCCTCAGATCAGATGATACAATCACAAAATCTATCATCGATCTTCGGCCTAGGGTGCTCTGGTACCAAGTACACTTATGAGCATACTTATGTTCGAACATGGTATTTGTTATGGACAACCCATGACTAGCACAGAAGTCCAATAACAAATGACCGCTCGGGTTCAGATCAGGTAGGCCATTCCTCCCAATCACGCCTCTCCAGGTACCTCCATCGTTGCCCACGTGTGCGTTGAAGTCCCCCAGCAGAACAATGGAGTCCCCTACTGGGGCCCCATACAGGACTCCATTCAGGGTCTCCAAGAAGGTTGAATACTCTGAACTGCTGTTTGGTGCATATGCACAGACAACAGTCAGAGTTTCCCCCCCACAACCCGAAGGCGCAGGGAGGCGACCCTCTCGTTCACCGGGGTAAACCCCAACGTAGCAGCACTCAACCGGGGATTTGTGAGTATCCCCACACCCGCTTGGCGCCTCACACCTTGGGCAACTCCAGAGAAGAATAGAGTCCAACCCCTATCCAGGAGAACGGTTCCAGAGCCGAGGCTGTGCGTAGAGGTAAGCCCCACCAGATCTAACTGATAGCGCTCCACCTCCCGCACAAGCTCCGGCTCTTCTCCCCACAGAGAGGTGACGTTCCACGTCCCCAGAGCCAGCCTCTGCCGCCCAGGTCTGGTCCGTCGAGGTCCCTAGCTGTAACTGCCACCCATATGGCAGTGTACCCGACCCCAGCGGTTCCTCCTGCGGGTGGTGGGCCCACAGGATGGAGAGGAGGGGGTCTCCACGTCGCTTTTTCGGGCTGAGCCCGGCCGGGCTCCGTGGCAAGCCCGGCCACCAGGCGCTCGCTCACGGGCCCTCCATCTGGGTCTGGCTCCAGACGGGGGCCCCGGGCTTCCTCTGGGCCGGGTCACCTCTCCTCTGCCTCGGTTATTCATGGGGTTTTTGAACCAGTCTTTGTCTGGCCCCTCACCTGAGACCAATTTGCCATGGGAGACCCTACCAGGAGCACTAGGCTCCAGACAACACCAGTTAGTATAGTTATTAGTATTATTAGTTATTAGTTAGGATTATCAGATATTAGTTAGTAGCGTTGGTTATTATTATTATTATTATTATTATTGGTTATTAGTATTATTAGTTATTAGTTAGGATTATCAGTTATTAGTTAGTAGCGTTGGTTATTATTATTATTATTATTATTATTGGTTATTAGTATTATTAGTTATTAGTTAGGATTATCAGTTATTAGTTAGTAGCGTTGGCTATTAGTATTATTAATTATTAGTTAGGATTATTAGTTATTAGTTAGTAGCGTTGGTTATTATTATTATTATTATTATTGGTTATTAGTATTATTAGTTATTAGTTAGGATTATCAGTTATTAGTTAGTAGCGTTGGCTATTAGTATTATTAATTATTAGTTAGTATTATTGGTTATTAGTTAGGATTATTAGTTAGTAGCGTTGGTTATTATTATTATTATTATTATTATTGGTTATTAGTATTATTAGTTATTAGTTAGTATTATCAGTTATTAGTTAGTAGATTTGGCTATTAGTATTATTAATTATTAGTTAGTATTATTGGTTATTAGTTAGTTTTACTAGTCATTAGTTGGTATTGTTAGTATTATTAGTATTAGTAACTAATTAATTTGTTATTATTAGTAGTAATTATTAGATATTATTATTAGTTAGTATATTAGTACTATTGTCCACCAAGTGGAGTCATTAAATGTTGATTCTGGTCCTGATATCATCAGCAATTATTATTAATAAATCAACCAAATTATTCTACATTTCAGAGGGAACTATTGTACTTTTACTACATGCATGTGATGGCTGTAGTTAGAGTACTACTTAAACTACACATTAATATTTAATATACTGAAGGGAACTATTGTACTTTTACTACATGCATGTGATGGCTGTAGTTAGAGTACTACTTAAACTACACATTAATATTTAATATACTGAAGGGAACTATTGTACTTTTACTACATGCATGTGATGGCTGTAGTTAGAGTACTACTTAAACTACACATTAATATTTAATATACTGAAGGGAACTATTGTACTTCATTTAATAACTTTAGTGACTTTATAGAAACAGTTGATAAGATAGGATTCATAATTACAGACCGACCCTGAAAGTACTGCTTTATACCTGTGATACCACAGCACTACTTCAAATCTTTATTTATTTATCTTTGTTTATAATACTTTTACTTCAGTGAACTGTGATGGGAGTATTTTGTACTGTGGTACTGTGCATACTTTTACATTCCCTTTGAGAAGATACCAGGTGCCGGTCCCGGTTCCAGGTCCCTGCAGGTGTGAGCAGACTGGTCCCGGAGATGACCCGGCTCCGGTGTGAGCGGTGACCCGGAAGTGCGGCTCGTGCCGGAGCTTCAGTCCTGATGGAGTCTGTCGGTCTGCTGCTGGTCCTGGTCCTGGTCCTGCCTCTGCTCTGGGACCAGACTGCTGGATCGGCAGTCCACATCTTCAGAGAACACCTGAACCGGAACTTCTCCGCTGTTAAACTGGACCTGGATCTGGACCTGCCCCTGGACCTGGACCTGGATCTGTCCGCGGTGGTCCGCCGGGTGGACCAGCGCTTTCTGTCCGTCACCATCGATGCGAGCCTGGCTGCAGAGGAGAAGTTCATGTCCCTGTTAGGGTGGGTGTCCGTCCCGGTCCGGTCCGGTCCGGTGAAGCAGATGTTCTGTTAAATGATGCAGACGATTTAGTGGCTTTAATCTCTTCCTGGTTCAGTAAATCCGGTTTAATCTGCCGCCAAGTGCCGCTTAAAGTTCTGGTTCATATCAATATCAGATGAGATTTTAATGAACTTCTGCTTCAGTTACCGGATTAAATCAAAACTCCAATGAAAACACCGTAAATCCACCAGACCCTCCTCCGGTGGGGGAGACCGGGGACAGCCGCAACACTGTCCGTGCTATGGAGGACAAAACATGCCAAAATCAACAAGAAATAGATCTGCTGTTCAAGTCATTACAATGTTAAATTTAAAGCCTACCTTTAAATTTAATTGATAAAATGTGACACAACTAGTATTATTATTTCTGTTATATTTTGATTCTATCTTTATGAATTTATTTTTATTTTGTTTATTTTATCTTTGACATATGAACAGTATTTATTTGAATGGAAGGAGTCAAATTTGTGCACCGGTATGGAGGACAAAACCTGCCAAAATAAAGATACATACAGAAATTCCTTGATAAATAAATATGCCATTAAAATTGATAAGTTAATAATTAATTTATTGAATAGTGACATAAATTGATATTTATTTTTGTTTTAATTTGCTTCTGTATTTATTTTTAGAAATAAATTTAATACATAAATAGATATGTACATTTTAATATTGAATAATAAATAGAAAAATAGCTCTAAAATAAAAAATGCAAAAATAAACAGAAATGTAAAAGTTGATTAAATTAATGATACAAAGATAAATAAGTAAAGAAATTTAACATTTTTTCATAAAAGATAAAAAAGGAACTTTAAGCCACATACTTTTGTGTATTTTTTGTGGCTTCGTTCTCCCAAAATTTGAAAATGAGTTCATCAACATATTAAAATTACAATGATGCAGCATAACATAATTCTTCACAAGTTCAGTTGCTCAGAGAATCAGAAACTGTACATATCATTTACTGAAAGTACGTTTGTCAAAGTTAACAACATAATGACGCAAATTAGTTTTAACACCATGACCCATTTCTTTAAGGTGTCAACACAACATGGTTTTTAGTCCTTGCCATCTTGGTTTTTGGTCGTCTCCATCTTGGTTTTTAGCTGTCGCCATTTCTTGGTTTTTAGTGTCCCATCTTGTTTTTAGCCCACGTTTTCTCGGTTTGCCCCCTTCTTGGTTTTTAGTCGTCTCCATCTTGGTTTTTAGTTGTCGCCATCTTGGTTTTTAGTTGTCGCCATCTTGGTTTTTAGTCCTCGCCATCTTGGTTTTTGGTCGTCGCCATCTTGGTTTTTAGTTGTCGCCATCTTGGTTTTTAGTCGTCTCCATCTTGGTTTTTAGTTGTCGCCATCTTGGTTTTTAGCCGTCTCCATCTTGGTTTTTAGTTGTCGCCATCTTGGTTTTTAGTCGTCTCCATCTTGGTTTTTGGTCGTCACCATCTTGGTTTTTAGTTGTCTCCATCTTGGTTCTTAGTTGTCGCCATCTTGGTTTTTAGTTGCCGCCATCTTGGTTTTTAGTCGTCTCCATCTTGGTTATTGGCTGTCTCCATCTTGGTTTTTAGTTGTCACCATCTTGGTTTTTAGTTGTTGCCATCTTGGTTTTTAGTCGTCTCCATCTTGGTTATTGGCTGTCTCCATCTTGGTTTTTGGTCGTCGCCATCTTGATTTTTAGTTGTCGCCATCTTTGTTTTTAGTCGTCGCCATCTCAGTTTTTAGCCGTTTTTAGTCGCGCCATCTCAGTTTTTAGCCGTCTCCATCTTGGTGTTTGGTCGTCTCCATCTTGGTTTTTAGTTGTCTCCATCTTGGTTTTTAGTTGTCTCCATCTTGGTTTTTGGTCGTCTCCATCTTGGTTTTTGGTCGTCTCCATCTTGGTTTTTAGTTGTCTCCATCTTGGTTTTTGGTCGTCTCCATCTTGGTTTTTGGTCGTCTCCATCTCGGTTTTTGGTCGTCGCCATCTTGGTTTTTAGTTGTCGCCATCTTTGTTTTTAGTCGTCGGCATCTCAGTTTTTAGCCGTCTCCATCTTTGTTTTTAGTTGTCGCCATCTTGGTTTTTAGTCGTTGCCATCTCGGTTTTTGGTCGTCTCCATCTTGGTTTTTAGTTATCTCCATCTTGGTTTTTGGTCGTCTCCATCTTGGTTTTTAGTTGTCTCCATCTTGGTTTTTGGTCGTCTCCATCTTGGTTTTTAGTTGTCTCCATCTTGGTTTTTGGTCGTCTCCATCTTGGTTTTTAGTCGTTGCCATCTCGGTTTTTGGTCGTTGCCATCTCGGTTTTTGGTCGTCTCTATCTTGGTTTTTAGTTGTCTCCATCTTGGTTTTTGGTCGTCTCCATCTTGGTTTTTAGTCGTCTCCATTTCGGTTTTTGGTCGTCGCCATCTTGGTTTTTAGTCGTTGCCATCTTGGTTTTTAGCCGTCACCATCTTGGTTTTTAGTTGTCTCCATCTTGGTTTTTAGCCGTCACCATCTTGGTTTTTAGTTGTCTCCATCTTGCCCCCCCCCCCCCCACCCCCCCCACCCCCCCCTCCTGGTTTTTAGCCGTCACCATCTTGGTTTTTAGTTGTCTCCATCTTGGTTTTTGGTTGTCTCCATCTTGGTTTTTAGCTGTCTCCATCTTGGTTTTTAGTTGTCGCCATCTTGGTTTTTGGTTGTCTCCATCTCACCAGTTTTTGGTCGTCTCCATCTCAGTTTTTGGTCGTCTCCATCTCAGTTTTTGGTCGTCTCCATCTCAGTTTTTGGTTGTCTCCATCTCAGTTTGGTCTCTCCATCTTGGTTTTTAGTTGTCTCCATCTTGGTTTTTGGTTGTCTCCATCTCAGTTTTTGGTTGTCTCCATCTCAGTTTTTGGTCGTCTCCATCTTGGTTTTTAGTTGTCTCCATCTTGGTTTTTGGTCGTCTCCATCTCAGTTTTTGGTCGTCTCCATCTCAGTTTTTGGTCGTCTCCATCTTGGTTTTGGTCTTGTGGAGACAAACCAATGTGGTAAACCATCATTAGCAGTTTTACGGGGGTTCCTGTATGTAAAACTACAGCACAAAGTGTTATTTGCGTCATTATTAATAGTAATAATAAACAACTCTTGTTCATGTAGGTTTTCTTATGTCAACACTGAAGTTGTTGTTTCGTCCTCTCCAGCTCTCTTAAGGTCAGGACGCTGGCAAAAGCATTAACTCCAGCTTTTCTGAGGTTTGGGGGGACGAGACAAGACTTCATGGTGTTCAGCCCTCAGAGGTCTCATCAGGACTCTGGTTCCCCTGCAGGTAACGTCAGATACGCCGAGTAAGACAAACTCAGCCTAGCTTGGCTGCCGTCCCTCATGTGGCGTCACACTGTCTCTGTTTTCAGCTGGACATGAAAAGACGTCCAGATGTCACTGAAGAATGTATACTGTATATATATTCTTCAGTGACATCTGGACTTATTTCATATTTATATATATAAATATATTTATATATATATATAAATATATATATATATAAATATATATTCGCCTCGTATCTTCGGTGGTACAACACATGCAGTAAAATCTGGTCCGCCTTCGCCGAAATTGAGCCAATCACAACGCAGGACCTCAGCTTCAGTTCCACTGTCCAGGTGTTCTACCTCATGTTCCTGTCCGCCGTGTCCCAGCCTCTTTCCACAGACCCTGATCTCTAGTGGGACAGTAAACGGGATGAAAAAATACACAATCGGCCTCATAACTGATTTCAGATGAACCGAACGGCGACTAGCAAACCCGACAGTTTGTTTTTTTCACCCTAACCGTGCCCACTCCTAAGATAAGATAAGATGAACCTTTATTAATCCCCAGAGGGAAATTGGGGGTCATAGCAGCATCAACAGCAGTACAGTTGAATACAGTAAAAATTAAAAGAGAAGGATCAATGAAGAAAATTGACAATAAAATAAATCAGTAACAGTAATCAGTAAAGTGCAGCAGGTGGTGAGTATTGTATATGCACAGCATATATATATGTAATTATATAATTATATGTAATTATATACATTTGGAATAAATACGGAGCAGATGATCAGAGGTCACATTGGGGGTCAGACCTTGGTTCTGGTTCAGACCTTGGTCCTGGTTCAGACCTTGGTTCTGGAGCCTGATGGCCACCAACAGAAAGGACCGACCCAGACGGTTTGTAGTGGGCCGAGGGGGGATCGGTCTCTGGCTGAATGGACTCCTCATCTGGACCAGTTGGTCATAGAGGGGGTGGGAGGGGTTCTCCTCCTGGTCCTCCCCTCTGCCACCACCTCCAGACTGTCCAGCTCACATCCAACCACAGACCCAGCCCTCCTCACCAGTTGGTTCAGTTTGGTGGCATCTCTGGTGCCAACATACCACGGCAAAGACCAGGAAGCTGGATGTAAAGCTGTATATTTCTATTTTCTTGACTTTCCTGTCGTTGTTAGAGGAATCCTGTGATCAGCTGGAGCTGCCCTCATGGCTGGAGGACAGGCTGAAGAAGGACTGGACCCGACAGCAAGTGGTCCTGATGAGAGAAGATCTGCAAAGGAAGTACAGAAGAGTCAAGTTCACAGGTACCAGTTTTATCAGCCTGGGTTTCTTTTTTTGGCAGCCTTGTGCTTCCATAAATTATGGAAGATACATTATAATTATCAGTTATCAATGGCTTCCACATTTATCCTAGAAGTATTTTAGTTTGGTCTGTCAGACTCAAACTGGTTTTCTTTTTAGTGTACAGGACATGACAGTTTCAGATGTTTATAATCTGATAAAGCTAAATTAGTATCTGGGGTTCCACAAGGCTCGGCGCTCGGACCACTGCGTTGTCATTGAAAGCAGGACTTTAACTTGTAGTGGAGTATTTTTTATGGTGTGGCATTAGTACTTTTACAGCAGTAAAGGAGCTGAACACTTCCTCGTGTCACAGAGTACACTGTGGACCTGCTGCAC
Source organism: Pterois miles (assembly GCA_947000775.1). Classification (NCBI taxonomy): domain Eukaryota; kingdom Metazoa; phylum Chordata; class Actinopteri; order Perciformes; family Scorpaenidae; genus Pterois; species Pterois miles. The sequence goes on along the minus strand of CAMQGK010000514.1, from coordinate 666,635 downwards.
TCCTTCACCAACTGCTGTGGGATGGATCTGATCTTTGGGCTGAACGCTCTGCTCAGAACAGCCAACAACAGCTGGAACAGCAGCAACGCCGCCTCGCTGCTGCAGTACTGTGAATCCAGACGCTACCGCATGTCCTGGGAGCTGGGCAACGGTACGACAACTTCCTCTGCTTCACTACTGGAGGGAAGGACCAGTCATATTCAACCCCAGGTTTTTTATCTGACGTTTCAGTTTCACTTCTGCTGTTTTCATGCAGAAATATGAAATTAAAAGTATAAATTATGAGATAGAAAGTCCAAATTATGGGATAAAACACACAGGAAGTGACCTCATGTTGCTTCTTTTGTCTGGGAGCCGGTTTGCTCTGTGAGCTCTGGCTTCCTGTTGCAGTGGCACAGGAAGTGACCTCACATTGCTTCACTGTGCTCACAGGAAGTGACCTCACATTGCTTCACTGTGCTCACAGGAAGTGACCTCACATTACTTCACTGTGCTCACAGGAAGTGACCTCAGAAAGCGTTTTATTTGATGCCTTCAGAACCAAACAGCTATGAGAAGAAGGCCGGGATCCGAGTGGACGGATACCAGCTAGGACAGGACTTCACTCGTCTCAGAGAGATGATGTCACAGTCCAAGTTTTACCACGGCGCCAGACTGTACGGGCCGGACGTCGGCCAGCCTCGAGACCACCGGACGGATATTCTGGAGGGGTGAGAGCTCAGTCAACTCTCGAATAAACAATAATCATAATAATAAGTATTTATTGTGTCTGTCAAGACGCTGAATGGAGGCAGATGAAAACACATAACCTTCTCATAAACCTTAAACTGTGGCGTTAAAAACTTTCAGGATGTATTTATTGATCATATCATTTCATATCAATCATTTTCTAATTATATTTTCTTCATGTCAGATATTGATGAGATGTTGTTGCAGCAGCGCAAAGGCAGAAATACGAAGAGATAAACGGAAAGTAAAAAATAAATAAGAAGAACAGAAATAAAATATATTAACTATTCAGGAGCAATTCAACACAGTATACTTCCACTTACACACTAAGCAGTACCACACTAAGAGTACAGTAGTAGTAGTGGTTTTTGGTTGTCTCCACTGAATAGAAAATAGTATTAAAGCCGATACATCTGCTGTGTATATTTTAGTAGACCCAGATGTGTGGGACACATTGGCACTGTGGAAACATCTGTTAGACCGAGCTGAGCAGTGAATGAGATGTTTGAGTGTTTCTGAATCGCAGGTTCCTGCGGAGCGGCGTGGACGCCGTGGACGCCCTCACCTGGCACCAGTGAGCTCACCTTTACCTTCAAACTCAAGCTAACAGCCGCTATCACCAACATGCTTCCACGTCAGCACAGCGCCGTTTCCTCCAGTAAAACGTCCTCCTACAGAGAGACGTACTGCAGTCCAGCTACAGTATTATATTGTCATATTTAATGTCTCTACTGAGATGTGCTGTGTTGAACAATAAAATATTATAAATACTATTGTACATACTATGATAATACAGTGAGCGATGGACAGAGATGAAGTAATAAAAATCCAGCTCACACATTCTGACATCAATCTCACCTTTTTCATGTCAAAGATCCAGTGAATTATGTTATATATAAACACCAGAGTGGGATAAATAAGAATGAAATGATAGTATTTCCTGAAGAGTACACTGTTAATGTACAGTAACGTGTTTGCTTTCCATCGTTGGACTTTATATGCAGGCTGTAGATTGACTGACTTTTATTGATTATTGTGTCTGAATAATAATAAAAGCTGTTTCCTAGTTACTATGTGAACGGGAGGGACACATCCTTGGAGGACTTCCTGGATCCAGATGTTCTGGACACTCTGGCCCTAAAGACCAAAGAAGTCCTGAAGGTAACATGATCCATCCTCAGAATTTGAGATGTGTGACGTCCAGATGTTAAAGTGTTAATATGGGTCCAGATGTTAACATGGGTCCAGATGTTAGTTAACATGGGTCCAGATGTTAAAGTGTTAACATGGGTCCAGATGTTAACATGGGTCCAGATGTTAAAGTGTTAACATGGGCCCAGTTGTTAGTGTCAATGCGGGTCCAGATGTTAACATGGGTCCAGATGTTAAAGTGTTAACGTGGGCCCAGTTGTTAGTGTCAATGTGGGTCCAGATGTTAACATGGTTCCAGATGTTAGTTAACATGGGTCCAGATGTTAGTTAACATGGGTCCAGATGTTAAAGTGTTAACATGGGCCCAGTTGTTAGTGTCAATGTGGGTCCAGATGTTAACATGGTTCCAGATGTTAGTTAACATGGGTCCAGATGTTAGTTAACATGGGTCCAGATGTTAAAGTGTTAACATGGGCCCAGTTGTTAGTGTCAATGTGGGTCCAGATGTTAACATGGGTCCAGATGTTAACATGGGTCCAGATGTTAAAGTGTTAATGTGGGTCCAGATGTTAACGTGGGTCCAGATGTTTAAGTGTTAATGTGGGTCCAGATGTTAACATGGGTCCAGATGTTAGTGTTAATGTGTGTCCAGATGTTAACATGGGCCCAGATGTTAACATGGGTCCAGATGTTAATGTGGGCACAGATGTTAACATAGGTCCAGATGTTAACGTGTTAATGTGGGCCCAGATGTTAACGTGGGTGCAGATGTTAAAGTGTTAATGTGGGCCCAGATGTTAACGTGGGTCCAGATGTTAACGTGGGTCCAGATGTTAACGTGGGTCCAGATGTTAACGTGTTAATGTGGGCCCAGATGTTAACATGGGTGCAGATGTTAAAGTGTTAATGTGGGCCCAGATGTTAACGTGGGCCCAGATGTTAACGTGGGTCCAGATGTTAACGTGTTAATGTGGGCCCAGATGTTAACATGGGTGCAGATGTTAAAGTGTTAATGTGGGCCCAGATGTTAACGTGGGCCCAGATGTTAACGTGGGTCCAGATGTTAACGTGGGTCCAGATGTTAACGTGTTAATGTGGGCCCAGATGTTAACGTGGGTCCAGATGTTAACGTGTTAATGTGGGCCCAGATGTTAACGTGGGTCCAGATGTTAAAGTGTTAATGTGGGCCCAGATGTTAACATGGGTCCAGATGTTAAAGTGTTAATGTGGGCCCAGATGTTAACGTGGGCCCAGATGTTAACGTGGGTCCAGATGTTAACGTGGGTCCAGATGTTAACGTGGGTCCAGATGTTAACGTGGGGGGTCCAGATGTTAACGTGGGTCCAGATGTTAACGTGTTAATGTGGGCCCAGATTTAACGTGGGTCCAGATGTTAACGTGTTAATGTGGGCCCAGATGTTAACATGGGTGCAGATGTTAAAGTGTTAATGTGGGCCCAGATGTTAACGTGGGCCCAGATGTTAACGTGGGTCCAGATGTTAACGTGTTAATGTGGGCCCAGATGTTAACATGGGTGCAGATGTTAAAGTGTTAATGTGGGCCCAGATGTTAACGTGGGCCCAGATGTTAACGTGGGTCCAGATGTTAACGTGGGTCCAGATGTTAACGTGTTAATGTGGGCCCAGATGTTAACGTGGGTCCAGATGTTAACGTGTTAATGTGGGCCCAGATGTTAACGTGGGTCCAGATGTTAAAGTGTTAATGTGGGTCCAGATGTTAACATGGGTCCAGATGTTAAAGTGTTAATGTGGGCCCAGATGTTAACGTGGGTCTGTGTCTTCCGTTCTGGTCTAGAAAGTGAAGCTGGTCTCTCCTGAGAAGCCGGTCTGGCTCGGAGAGACGAGCTCAGCGTACGGAGGAGGAGCTGTTGGCCTGTCGGACACATTCGTTGCTGGATTCATGTGAGTTTATACAAGTCAACACCATCGAGTCATGAAAGACTCCAAATCAAGTTGTGAACGAGTCCATATCAAATCAGACCACTCAAGTCTGAGACAAGTCCAAGTCTGGATGAGGTCAAGAAACGAGAAACAATCAGACAGCAGACAGAAAGTGAATCAACAGTTTTTATAATTCATCACTGAAGTGATTTTCAGAATAAACCCAGCGCTTCTGGTTTAGGAAATAGGATCCAATAAGATAGAACTTTATGTGTCCTGATGGCGATGATTCAGTACCAGAACCAGAACCAGTTCCAGTTCCAGTACCAGAACCGGTACCAGTACCAGTTCCAGTTCCAGTACCAGAACCAGAACCAGAACCAGAACCAGTTCCAGTTCCAGTTCCAGTACCAGAACCAGAACCAGTACCAGTTCCAGAACCAGTTCCAGTACCAGAACCAGAACCAGTACCAGTTCCAGAACCAGCTGGGAAGAGTACAAATATAAAATATATCCAATACATAATATGTCTGTGAGAGATGATATATATATGATATATAATGAATAAATAAATGATATATAATAGAATGTGATATGATATAATATAAAATGATATGACGTAATATAATATAATGTGATATGATATAATATAATCCAGTAATCGATAATTTAGTAGAATCTGGTCTAACAAACTGATATGAAGATGAGATGAGGGACACTGACAGCGTAGCAGAGACTGTCCACACTGAGGATCATGAGATGAGAACAAGTGCTGATTGTGTTCAGCAGCAGGGTCGAGGTCTCTCAGCAGTTCTGCATGGTAGCTTATTAAATTCACTGATTACCCAGCAGCCCCGGCGGTCTCATGACAAACCTTAAAGCCGTCCTGCTGCTCGCTCACGTGAACACCAATGTAACATCCACAGAGACAGGTCAGGCCTCGCGGTCAGCATTTTAATAGATAATATTAGAAATGACACTGCAACCTCCATATCGATGCTAATACCAGCAATAATTTATCCTTAAAATCATTTAGTGAGAATTAATCCAAAACTCAAATTTCAAGTTTTGTTGTTTTCATTTGTCATTTTTTTCAGATTAATTGCTAGAAATAATCTTTAGGTCAGTATTTGATGGCTGCTGATTTAACGTGACCACTGAAGAAAAAAACAAACTTTATCAGGTAACGGAAAATAATATCAACAGCAATGAACAACAACAGCACATTTCTCTGTTTTTAACATGTCTTTGTGTTATTACCACGTTATTACCTCCACCAAGGAGGTTTGTGTTTACCGCCGTTTATCTGTCTGTTTGTCTGTGTTCAAAATAACTCAAAAACTTATGGACGGATTTTGATGAAATTTTCAGGGTGTGTCGAAAATGTGAAAAGGTGAAGAACTGGGGAAGAAATCCTGGATTCTGGATCACTTTGAAATTTTCATTAACATTGGGGTAAATGGGACCCAAAAAATAGTTTCTCAATATCTCTGGTAATTGTTGCCCAAAGCTCATGAAATTGGACTCAGGGATTTACAATGTGGACTTCTATCAAATCCCAAAGACTGATCCAGATCTGATCCAGATGGCAGATTTTATAGCAATTTATATAAAAAATGGGGGTACTCTTACATTTTGGCCTACTGTGCATTTAATATTAGAGGTAGAGATTTCTGAGACAATTCAGCATCTGAAGTATGTCAACGAATTTGATCTAGCTTTAATACTTGAGGAGACAGATCCAGAATAAACCGCCAGTGGGGAAACTATGGTGCTTGGCGGAGGTCTGCGCTCTCCCAGTGCTTTTCTAGTTAACCCATGTTTTTGTGTTATTAACCATGTTACTGTGTTATAAACCATGTTACTGTGTTATAAACCATGTTACTGTTATAACCCATGTTACCGTGTAATAACTGTATTTGTGGCTGGACAAAGGTTACTTCCACCCTTGGTCTGAAGATACACCAGGGCAAGAAAGGGTGCCTAAAGAAGGGACAACAGGGAAGTCACATCGACAGCTACAGCTACAAGACGCTGTGGAAGATGATCAACGCTGATCTCTGCAACATCCTAGAAGGGATCAAAGGCGCCACCATGAAGAAATTGGAGAGAATGGGCAGCCTGATCTACGCCTATGGAGCGGAATGGCAGACAGAAATAGACCCCCTAGTTAAGGAGAGGAGGCAGCTGAAGAAGCAGTGGAGGAAGGCCACAGAGGAGGAGAAGGAGGGAATAAACCTGCTGCAGGAAGAGATTCAGAGTAGGCCTAGAACACTGAGGAGAGCCGAAAACCTCCTTAGGAAACGCAGAAGGAAGGAGCAAACAAGATCACGCTTCTACAAAGACCCTTTCAAATTTGTGAGGAATCTCTTCACAAAGGAGAAGAGTGGAAGTCTCACAGTGTCAAAGGCTGATCTGGAAGAACACCTGAAAAAGACCTGCACAGATGTCCGACGCCACAAAGGGGTTACACTCCCAGCTGACATGCCACCAGTCAATCCAGCAGAGCATCAGTCCACCCAGGTGGAGTGAAGTGGACAAAACTGTGCATAGAGCAAGGGCCGCATCAGCTCCAGGTCCCAACGGAGTTCCGTACAGGCTCTAAAAATGCACCAGATGTCCTGCAATTCCTTTGGAAGCTGATGAAAGTCGTGTGGCAAAAGAAGGAGGTACCAACATCCTGGCGGAGAGCTGGAGGGATCGTTATCCCCAAGGAAAAGGACTCATCAGAAATCGGCCAGTTCCGCCAGATCAGCCTTCTAAATGTTGAGGGAAAAATCTTCTTCAGCGTGGTTGCCCATCAGCTGGCGGTATTCCTGAAGAGAAACAACCTGATTGACACGTCAATCCAGAAAGCAGGCATCTCAGGCTTCTCAGGATGTGTGGAGCACGCAAGTGTCATCTGGCATCAGATCCAAGTCGCCAAGAGGGAGGGAACAGATCTCCACGTTGTGTTCCTGGATCTCGCGAACGCCTTTGGCTTAGTCCCTCACAACCTCTTTTAAACAGCCTTCGACTACTTCAGGGTCCCACCAGCTCGCACAACTCTTGTCAAGGCCTACTTCCAGGACATCCAGCTCTGTGAGACAACAACAGAGTACACCACAGCTGGAGGTGGGAATCATGGCCGGCTGCACCATCTCCCCGCTGGCCTTTAGCCTGGCCATGGGGGTCATCATACGGGCCTCTCGGTGGGTGGTTGGGGGGCAGCGAATAAGACTTGGGCTGAGGCTGCCACTGGTCAGAGCCTATATGGACGACCTTACAACACTCACCATGACCAAGGCTTGCACAGTACGGCTACTAGGAAAGCTACAGCAGAACATCGAGTTGGCTCGCATGAAGATCAAGTCGAACAAGTCCAGGAGCATTTCCATTGTCAAGGGGAAGCTGTCAGACCACCGCTTCCACATTGGCGAGGAACCCATTCCAGTGGTCTCTGAGAAGCCTGTGAAGAGCCTAGGTTGCTGGTATGATGCCTCCCTTAAGGATAAAGAGCAAATAGAGCTGCTCAGGAAGGAGGTAGCCAGCGGCCTGGAGAACATCGACAGAACCCTGCTTCCGGGCAAGCTGAAGCTCTGGTGCTTGCAGTATGGACTACTCCCACGTCTCCTGTGGCCACTAACCCTCTTTGAAGTCCCGCTCTCAAAGGTGGAAAAGCTGGAGAGACTGGTCAGCTCATATGTAAGGAAGTGGCTTGGCCTTCCCAGGTGCCTTAGCAGTATTGGGCTCTATGGCAAAGGGATGCTACACCTGCCCATTTCGAGTCCAGCAAAGTCAGACTGGAGATGATGCTGCTGGACTCAAGCGATCCTTTTGTAGCCCAAGCAACCCCCGTCCTGGCCACCGGGAGGAAGTGGACCCCATCGGTTACAACTGAGCAGGCAAAGGCAGCACTCAGACACAGGAAATCGTGGGCCAAGTTCAGGAGGGGAGGAGTGGTCTTGGTCTTGGGGCCAGTACACTGGCCTGGAGCAAGGCCAATCCAGCTCAGAGACTTGGGGCCAGTACACTGGCCTGGAGCAAGGCCAATCCAGCTCAGAGACGCAAGCTGGTGGTCCAGGAGGTTCGGCGGGAAGAGGAAGCAAAAAGGCCAGAGACCAGTGGTATGGCAAAGACCCCACATGCCCTCAATGTGCAAGTCCAGCAACACTGAAGCACATCTTAGTGGGATGCAAGACCAGCCTCACCCAAGGCCGTTATACCTGGCGGCACAACCAGGTGTTACAATGTCTTGCAGGAGTGCTGGAAACTCGACGGACAAGCGTGAACGCCCTTCCTCCCCCGTCATCCAGTTGGCAGCCAACACCATTTGTCCAAGAGGGTAAACCTGGCCTTGCCACCGTAAGAGCTGACCCTGGGCAGCTCGGCAGAGCGCGGGACTGGAAGCTGCTGGCGGACCTGGGCAAGAAACTCTGCTTCCCAGCTGAGATCGCATCTACCACCCTGCGACCAGACCTTGTTCTGTGGTCACCCTCACTCAAGCTCGTCTACATCATAGAGCTCACGTTGCCCTGGGAGGGTGCAGTGGAGGAGGCCTACGAGCAGAAGAAGATGAGGTATGCCGACCTGCTGCGGATGTTCAACAACTAGGCTGGAAAGCCAAGATCCGCCCAGTGGAAGTAGACTGCAGAGGTTTCGTAGCCACCTCAACATCCAGGCTACTCAGGCAAGTGGGAGTGCGAGGGAAGGCCCACAAGCAGGCAGTCAAGAACCTCTCCAGAGCTGCTGAGAAGGGGAGCCAGTGGCTGTGAATGAAGAGAAAGGATCCAACCTGGGCCTTCAAGTGAGCTGATGGCATCTAGGGAGTGAACCTGGGACGCTGGGACTCACTGCTGAACCCTCTGGAGGTGTCGTGGGTCAATCAGTGAAACACCCGTGAAGGAGGGCGCCCACTTGATAACCCAAAGGATGCCACCACTCACTTGAACTCCACAGAGTCTCATCGGTGCTTTAAGTATTCTTTTGAGGGATAGCAACACCTAGTCCTACACAACAGATCATGTTTCTGTGTTATAACCCATGTTTCTGTGTTATAACCCATGTTTCTGTGTTATTAACCCATGTTTCTGTGTTATTAACCCATGTTTCTGTGTTATAACCCATGTTTCTGTGTTATTTTTTTTTTTTTTTTTATTTTTTTTTTATTTTTTTTTATTTTTTTTACTTTTTTTTTTTTACTTTTTTTTTTATACCTTTTTTTTATTACCATTTTTTTATTACCTTTTTTTTAACCTTTTTTTTAACTTTTTTAACCCATGTTTCTGTGTTATAACCCATGTTTCTGTGTTATTAACCCATGTTTCTGTTATAACCCATGTTTCTGTGTTATTAACCCATGTTTCTGTGTTAT
>CAMQGK010000514.1:632500-650000 GCA_947000775.1 Pterois miles | reverse complement strand
GTGTCGTCAGTAGTTTGTGTAATCTGAGGGAGAAAGCAGGTAGAGGTGTTGAGTTGATGTTAACGTAGATGGTAACGTAGATGGTAACGTAGATGATAACGTAGATAATGTAGATGATAACATAGATGATAAGGTAGATAACGTAGATAACGTTGATGATAATGTAGATGGTAACGTAGATGATAACGTAGATGGTAACGTAGATAACGTAGATGATAAGGTAGATGATAACATAGATGATAACGTAGATGGTAACGTAGCTGAAAACGTAGATGATAACGTAGATGATAACGTAGATGATAACATAGATAACGTAGATGGTAATGTAGATAACGTAGATGGTAACGTAGATGATAACGTAGATAACGTAGATGGTAACGCAGATAACGTAGATGGTAACGTAGATGATAATGTAGATAACGTAGATGGTAACGCAGATAACGTAGATGGTAACGTAGATGATAACGTAGATAACGTAGATGATAACGTAGATAACGTAGATGATAACATAGATGGTAACGTAGATGATAACGTAGATAACGTAGATGATAACGTAGATAACGTAGATGGTAACGCAGATAACGTAGATGGTAACGTAGATGATAACGTAGATAATGTAGATGATAACGTAGATAACGTAGATGGTAACATAGATGATAACATAGATAACGTAGATGATAACGTAGATAATGTAGATGATAACGTAGATAACGTAGATGGTAACGTAGATGATAACATAGATAACGTAGATGATAACGTAGATAACGTAGATGATAACATAGATGGTAACGTAGATGATAACGTAGATAACGTAGAGGATAACGTAGATAACGTAGATGATAAGGTAGATGATAACGTAGATAACGTAGATGATAACGTAGATAACGTAGATGTAACGTAGATAACGTAGATGATAACGTAGATAACGTAGATGGTAACATAGATGATAACGTAGATGGTAACGCAGATGATAACGTAGATGATAACGTAGATAACGTAGATGGTAACGTAGATGATAACGTAGATAACGTAGATGATAACGTAGATAACGTAGATGGTAACGTAGATAACGTAGATGATAACGTAGATGATAATGTAGATAACGTAGATGGTAACGTAGATAACGTAGATGTAACGTAGATGATAACGTAGATAACGTAGATGGTAACGTAGATAACGTAGATGGTAACGTAGATGATAACGTAGATGGTAACGTAGATGATAACGTAGATAACGTAGATAACGTAGATGTAACGTAGATGACGTAGATGATAACGTAGATAACGTAGATGGTAACGTAGATGATAACGTAGATGGTAACATAGATGATAACGTAGATAACGTAGATGGTAACGTAGATGATAACGTTGCTAACGTAGATGATAACGTAGATAACGTAGATGATAACATAGATGGTAACGTAGATGATAACGTCGATGATAACGTAGATGATAACGTAGATAGCATAGATGGTAACGTAGATGATAACGTAGATGATAACGTAGATGATAACGTAGATAACGTAGATGGTAACGTAGATGATAACGTAGATAGCATAGATGATAACGTAGATGATAACGTAGATAGCATAGATGGTAACGTAGATGATAACGTAGATGATAACGTAGATGGTAACGTAGATGATAACGTAGATGGTAACGTAGATGATAACGTAGATGGTAACGTAGATGGTAACATAGATGATAACGTCGATAACGTAGATAGCATAGATGGTAACGTAGATGATAACGTAGATGGTAACCTAGATGATAACGTAGATGATAACGTCGATAACGTAGATGGTAACGTAGATGGTAACGTAGATAACGTAGATGATAAAGTAGATGGTAACGTAGATGATAACGTAGATGATAACGTAGATGATAACGTAGATGGTAACGTAGATGGTAACGTAGATGATAACGTCGATAACGTAGATAGCATAGATGGTAACGTAGATGATAACGTAGATGGTAACCTAGATGATAACGTAGATGATAACGTAGATGATAACGTCGATAACGTAGATGGTAACGTAGATGGTAACGTAGATAACGTAGATGATAACGTAGATGATAACGTAGATGATAACGTAGATGGTAACGTAGATAACGTAGAGAAACGGGCGGCGGCCGACTGACTGCTCGGTGTGGATGAAGCCTCTGGCGTCGGGGTCAAACAGCCTGAAGGCGTTCAGGATGGTTTCTTCAGGATCCGTTCCTGCACAGAGCAGACAGACGGCAGCAGCTGTGTTAATCCAGCTCACCTCCTCCGGTCTACAGGAAGCTCACCTGGCCCACCTCGTTACCATGGTAACGAGCAAACCGAAACCCTCTGGAAGGTCCCCAAACCCAAATCTAATGAATATCGTGTAATAATATGATCCCACACTGTAAACTGAAGTAGTATCAGCAGAAAGGAGTTCGACTGAAGCTGTACTTATGAGCTTCTTCAATTCAGTTTCATTTAGTATAGATGAAACAAAATAAATAAAGGTATAATACATAAATAAACACATACATTTAAAATTAAATATTAAGTAAAATGAATAATTGAAATGTTGTAAATATAAATGCATAATTAAATAAAAGGGAAATTAAACAGCAGAGTTAATAAATAAAGAAGCAAATATAAATTTATGTCATATTAAACAATTAATTAATGGCTACATTTTATTTGTAACATGATTTTTGTTGCATTTAATGACATTTGTTTATTTATCGCTTTATGTATTTATTGATTTATTTATGTAGGCAGGTCCTTTCAGTTGTACTGTACAAATATAAATGATATTAGGTTACTTTAATTCATAATAAAGATTCATATTTAATATTTAATATGTTTTAAAGTACCAAAAGCTGTCAGATGGAGTAAAAAGTACAATATGCACCACTGAGATGTGATGAAGTATAAAGTAGCATAGAAAGAAAATACTCATAGAAGTACTCCAAAGTTGGAAAGTAGTGTCTGTTGTTAAAAAACTAATTAAATAATTCTAATGAACAGACATCAACAGTGTTTCTCTGAGGTTAAAGAGAACATAGTTATTATTATTATAATAATATTGATTATAATTTATAGACATCAACAGTGTTTCTCTGAGGTTAAAGAGAACATAGTTATTATTATTATAATAATATTGATTATAATTTATAGACATCAACAGTGTTTCTCTGAGGTTAAAGAGAACATAGTTATTATTATTATAATAATATTGATTATAATTTATAGACATCAACAGTGTTTCTCTGAGGTTAAAGAGAACATAGTTATTATTATAATAACATTGATTGTAATTCATAGACCCAACAGTGCTTCTCTATGGTTATTAATATGCTGATATTAACTCTCAGCAGAGTGTTTCTTTAAGGTTCTCACCGTGCAGCTTCTCTCCGAACAGCGTGAGGAACATGGTGAAGTTGACGGGACCGCTGGCTTCCTTCAACATGTCCTCCAGCTCTTTGTCCTTCACGTTCAGTTTACCTGAAACACAACACAGGACGCGTCACACCACCTGATCCCTCTGAACCAATCAGAGGCTCCGAGCAGGCGACTCCACTCACCCAGAGACGCGTACGTGTCCTTCAGGTCCTCTTTATCGATGAACCCGTCCCGGTTCTGGTCTATGAGCGTGAACGCCTGAGTGGAGGAGAGGAAGAGAGGAAGGTAGCAGATGAAGAGGAGACAGAGGGAGAAAGAGAGAAAGAGGGAGAGAGAGCGAGAGAGAAGAGAGAGAGGATAAGAGGAGAGAGAGAGGGAGAGAGAGAGAGAGAGGATAAGAGGAGAGAGAGAGGAAAAGAGGAGAGAGAGAGAGAGAGAGGGAGAGAGAGGATAAGAGGAGAGGGAGAGAAAGAGAGGGAGAGAGAGAGGATAAGAGGAGAGAGAGAAAGGGAGAGAAAGAGAGAGGGAGAGAGGGGGGAAGAGGAGAGAAATTGGGAGAGAGAGAGAGAAGGGGAGCGAGAGAGTAGGGGAGAGAGAGAGGATAAGAGGAGAGAGAGGGGAGAGGGGGAGAGAGAGAGGATAAGAGGGAGAGGGAGAGAGAGAGATAAGAGGAGAGAGAGGGAGAGATGGAGAGAGAGGGAGAAAGAGAGAGGGAGAGAGAGAGGCGATAAGAGGAGAGAGAGGGGGAGAGAGGAGAGTGAGAGAGAGAGCATAAGAGGAGAGGGAGAGGATAAGACGAGAGAGAGGGAGAGAGAGGGGGATAAGAGGAGAGAGAGAGAAGGAGAGAGAGGATAAGAGGAGAGAGAGATTGAGAGAGAGAGAAGGAGAGAGAGAGGATAAGAAGAGAGAGAGATTGAGAGGGAGAGAGAAGGAGAGAGAGGATAAGAGGAGCGAGAGATTGCGAGAGAGAGGAGAGAGGGAGAGGGGGAGAGAGAGGCAGAGAGAGAGGGAGAGATGGAGAGAGAGGGAAGGAGAGAGAGAGAGAGAGGATAAGAGGAGAGGGAGAGAAAAAAGAGAGAGAGCGAGAGGGAGAAAGAGAGAAAAAGGGAGAGAGAGAGAAGCGAGAGAGAGAGAGGATAAGATGAGAGGGAGAGAAAAAGAGAGAGAGGATAAGAGGAGAGAGAGAGAGGGAGGGAGAGAGAGGAGAGAGAGGATAAGAGGAGAGGGAGAGAAAAAGAGAGAGAGGATAGAGAGGATAAGAGGAGAGAGAGATTGAGAGAGAGAGAGAGAGAAGGAGAGAGAGAGGATAAGAGGAGAGAGAGAATAGGGGAGAGACAGAGGGGGGAAGAGAGAGAGGAGAGACAGAGGGGGAAGAGAGAGAGAGAGAGGAGAAACAGGGGGGAAGAGAGAGAGAGAGGAGAAACAGAGGGGAAGAGAGAGAGAGAGGAGAGACAGAGGGGGGAAGAGAGAGAGGAGAAACAGGGGGGAAGAGAGAGAGAGAGAGGGAGAGACAGAGGGGGGAAGAGAGAGAGAGAGGCGAGACAGAGGGGGGAAGAGAGAGAGGAGAGACAGAGGGGGGAAGAGAGAGAGAGAGGAGAGACAGAGGGGGGAAGAGAGAGAGGAGAGACCGGGGGGGGGAAGAGAGACAGGAGAGACAGAGGGGGGAGAGAGAGAGAGAGGAGAGACAGAGGGGGGAAGAGAGAGAGGAGAGACAGAGGGGGAAGGGAAGAGAGAGGAGAGACAGAGGGGGGAAGAGAGAGAGGAGAGACAGAGGGGGGAAGAGAGAGAGGAGAGACCGGGGGGGGGAAGAGAGAGAGGAGAGACCGGGGGGGGGGAGAGAGAGAGGAGAGACAGAGGGGGGAAGAGAGAGAGGAGAGACAGAGGGGGGAAGAGAGAGAGGAGAGACCGGGGGGGGAAGAGAGAGAGGAGAGACAGAGGGGGGAAGAGAGAGAGGAGAGACAGAGGGGGGAAGAGAGAGAGAGGAGTAGTTTTACCTCTTTGAACTCCTGAATCTGAGTCTGTTCAAACATGGAGAAGACGTTGGACGACGCCCTCTGAGCTCGTTTAGCTCCGCCTTCCTTCTTCTTCGTCTTCCTGCTCGCCTGAAAACACATTAAATATATGTATAAATATTATTATATACAGTATATTATTATAACCTGAAGACATATATTATTATTATTATTATTATTATTATTATTATTATTTGTATGTGTCTTCTGAACGTATATTATCATAACTTCAATATAATAAGATATTAATAAATGATAAATAATAGAGACGTACCGTCTATGATAATAACATGATAATATTAATAATAATATGATAATATTAATATTAAGACGATAATATTAATAATAGACGTACCATCTATAATAATAAGATGATGATATCAATAAGAAGATGATAATATTAATAATAGACGATAATATTAATAAGATGATAATATTAATAATAGACAATAATATTAATAAGATGATAATATTAATAATAGACGATCATATTAATAATAGATGATCATATTAATAATAAGATGATCATATTAATAATAGACGATCATATTAATATTAGACGATCATATTAATAATAGACGATCATATTAATAAGAAGATGATCATATTAATAATAGACGATCATATTGATAATAAGATGATAATATTAATAATAGACGATCGTATTAATAATAGATGATCATATTAATAATAAGATGATCATATTAATAATAGATGATCATATTAATAATACGATCATATTAATAATAGACGATCATATTAATATTAGATGATCATATTAATAATACGATGATAATAATAATAGATGATCATATTAATAATAGATGATCATATTAATAATACGATCATATTAATAATAGATGATCATATTAATAAGAAGATGATCATATTAATAATAGACGATCATATTGATAATAAGATGATAATATTAATAATAGACGATCGTATTAATAATAGACGATCATATTAATAAGAAGATGATCATATTAATAATAGACGATCATATTAATATTAGACGATCATATTAATAAGAAGATGATCATATTAATAATACGATGATAATAATAATAGATGATCATATTAATAATAGACGATCATATTAATAAGAAGATGATCATATTAATAATAGACGATCATATTAATATTAGACGATCATATTAATAATACGAGGATAATAATAATAGATGATCATATTGATAACAGACGTACCATGGCTGCTGCTCCGTTCTTCTGTAGTGAGTCTGATGATCAGACCCTTTAAATACAGCAGCTGTCTGATGAGGATGATGATGATGAGGATGGTCTGGATGAAGACAGGGTCTTCAGGGACCAGCTGGGCTCCGAGTGGACCCCCCAGTCCTGCAGAGTTCCCCTTACATGGACAGGAGGTCTGGTGGAACCCTGGTTCTCCTGAGACCCGAAAACAGAACCTTTTACAGAGTTTCTATTTATGGAGAGAGAGAGAGGAGAAGAGAGACAAGAAGAGAGACAGAGGAGAGAGAGGAGAAGAGAGGAAAAGAGAGAGGACAAGAGGAGGAGGAGAAGAGAGACGAGAAGAGAAGAGGAGAGACGAGAAGAGAGAGAGAGGAGAAGAGAGACGAGAAGAGAGACAGAGGAGAGACGAGAAGAGAGAGAGAGGAGAAGAGGAGGACGAGAAGAGAGACAGAGGAGAGAGAGGAAAAGAGAGAGGACAAGAGGAGGAGGAGAAGAGAGACAGAGGAGAGAGAGGAGAAGAGAGGAAGAGAGAGAGAGGACAAGAGGAGGAGGAGAAGAGAGACGAGAAGAGAGAGAGGAGAGACGAGAAGAGAGAGAGAGGAGAAGAGGAGGACGAGAAGAGAGACAGAGGAGAGAGAGGAGAAGAGAGAGAAAGAGAGAGAGGACAAGAGAGACGAGAAGAGAGACAGAGGAGAGAGAGGAGAAGAGAGGAAAAGAGAGAGGACAAGAGAGACGAGAAGAGAGACAGAGGAGAGAGAGGAGAAGAGAGGAAAAGAGAGAGGACAAGAGAGACGAGAAGAGAGACAGAGGAGAGAGAGGAGAAGAGAGGAAAAGAGAGAGAGGACAAGAGGAGGAGGAGAAGAGAGACAGAGGAGAGAGAGGAGAGAGAGGAAAAGAGAGAGAGGACAAGAGGAGGAGGAGAAGAGAGACGAGAAGAGAGGAGGAGAGACGAGAAGAGAGAGAGAGAGGAGAAGAGAGACGAGAAGAGAGACAGAGGAGAGAGAGGAGAAGAGAGGAAATGAGAGAGAGGACAAGAGGAGGAGGAGAAGAGAGACAGAGGAGAGAGAGGAGAAGAGAGGAAAAGAGAGAGAGGACAAGAGAGACGAGAAGAGAGAGGAGGAGAGACGAGAAGAGAGAGAGAGGAGAGAGAGGAGAAGAGAGGAAAGAGAGAGGACAAGAGGAGGAGGAGAAGAGAGACGAGAAGAGAGGAGGAGAGACAGGAGAAGAGAGGAGGAGAGAGACGAGAAGAGAGAGAGAGGAGATAGAGGAGAGAGAGGAGAAGAGAGACGAGAAGAGAGAGAGAGGAGAGAGAAGAGGAGAGAGAAGAAAGAGAGGAGGAGAGAGAGGAGGAAAGAGAGGAGGGAGGGAGGAGAGAGAGAGGGAGAGAGAGAGAGAGAGAGAGAAGAGAGAGGGGAGAGAGAGAAAGGAGAGGAGGAGCAGAGAGAAAGAGATAGATAGATAGATAGACAGACAGACAGATAGAGAGATAGATAGATAGACAGACAGATAGAGAGATAGATAGATAGACAGACAGATAGAGAGATAGATAGATAGAAGATAGACAGACAGACAGACAGATAGACAGACAGACAGACAGAGAGATAGATAGATAGATAGACAGACAGACAGATAGATAGATAGATAGATAGATAGACAGACAGAGCAGACAGATAGAGAGATAGATAGATAGACAGACAGACAGACAGATAGACAGACAGACAGACAGAGAGATAGATAGAGAGAGGATAGATAGATAGAAGATAGATAGACAGACAGACAGACAGACAGACGCAGATAGAGAGATAGATAGATAGCGATGGGATGTGCAGACAGATAGATAGATAGATAGATAGATAGACAGACAGACAGACAGACAGATAGAGAGATAGATAGATAGAAGACGACGATAGATAGATAGATTAGATAGACAGACAGACAGACAGATAGACAGACAGACAGACAGACAGATAGAGAGAGAGATAGATAGATAGATAGAGAGATAGATAGATAGATAGATAGACAGATAGATAGATAGATAGATAGACAGATAGAGGTAGATAGATAGACAGACAGATAGAGAGATAGATAGATAGATAGATAGATAGATAGACAGATAGATAGATAGACAGATAGAGAGATAGATAGATAGATAGATAGAGAGATAGATAGATAGATAGATAGACAGATAGATAGATAGATAGATAGACAGATAGATAGATAGATAGACAGACAGATAGAGAGATAGATAGATAGAGAGATAGATAGATAGATAGATAGACAGATAGAGAGATAGATAGATAGATAGATAGATAGATAGATAGACAGATAGATAGATAGATAGATAGACAGACAGATAGAGAGATAGATAGATAGATAGATAGATAGATAGACAGACAGACAGACAGACAGATAGATAGATAGATAGATAGATAGAGAGATAGATAGAGAGATAGATAGATAGATAGATAGGGGTCTAGGAGCAGAGTGATCCGTGTCCACATGGTGGTGCTGTTGTTTTTCTCTTCACCTACTCATAAAACTCATGATACTCATAATCATTATTATTATTATTATTATTATTATTATTATTATATAAAACATATCAGAGCATCTGTAACCAGCAGCAGGTTATATTTCATCTGACTGAAATCTGTAAAATATTGACAAATATTAAAATGTGTGTAAATGTTATGTAAAAGATGCGGTTGTGAAGTATTACTAATATTAAATAAAGTGTTCTGAGTCAGCTGGGGGATTGTGTAGTGATTGTGTAGTGATTGTGTAGTGATTGTGTAGTGATTGTGTCGTCCTCCGTTAGTAGACACCACAACATACAAACCGGCCCCATAAACACCATAAACGCCCCATAACAGTAACAAATACAGGAATAAACGTACAGTTACAACAACAAAATGACAAGAATCCATCCATCCATCCATCCTTCCATCCAGGGGTCTCGGGGGTCTGGACCTGATCCCAGCTGGCGTTGGGTGAAGGTGGGTTCACCTGGACAGGTCTCCAGTCCATCACAGGACACATAGAGACAGACACCGTTCACACCTACAGGACATTTAGAGTCATCAGTTAACCTGCATGTCTTTGGACTGAGGGAGGAACCGGAGAACCCGGAGAAAACCCACACTGACATGGGAGAACATGGAGATGGACCCCAAGCCGGATTCGAACCTGTGACCCTCTAGCTGTGAGGCGACGGTGCTGACCACTGCACCACCGTGCAGCCCTAAATATTAGAAATCAATAAATAAAAATCTGCCCTGCAATGGACTGGAGACCTGTCCAGGTGAACCCGCCTTCGCCCAACGCCAGCTGGGATCAGGTCCAGACCCCCGAGACCCCTAACGGGATAAGAGGTTGACGATGGATGGATGGATGGATAAATAAAAATCAATAAATCAACACCATGGAAAATTAAAACTAAAAACTAAGGCTATGAGATCAAAAATCGGTCTTTAATCTCTTTTAAAAAGGAAATTTACAGTCACACACACTAACATTTAAAATGATAATTTACATGACACGTTAAAAATGAATTCACAAAGAAATGTTCTTTACATAAATTATGAATTCATATTGATGTTTAAGTAAAGTATAAATTAATTAAGAAATGTCCTGATCTTTAATTGTGAATTCATACTGATGTTTAAGTGAAGTATAAATTAATTAAGAAATGTCCTGACCTTTAGGTAAAGGTAAAGTAAAGAAATGAAGTAGTGATCTTTAAGTGAAGCTCTTTTCTCCTGCAGTGAACACACAGGGAACGTCCGGCTCGGCAGACCCTGAACGCGTCTCATCAATATCACATTAATACTACACTACCCACAGCCCCCCGCGTTGAGCCATGTTGTAGGAAATCCGCTTGCGGCGGATTATTGTAATCCGACAGAGGGTCTGGACGACACCTCTGATCACGACAGCGCAGCGGAGCCCAGCAGCGGAGCCCAGCAGCGGCCTGTAACAGAGGCAGTAAAGGGATAAAGTTGAGTTCTGATCTGACGCGCTGCTCGCTGCTCCTGAACGCATCATCGGTGGTGCCCGGGCCGTTTCCTGGACCAGTCCATCCACCAGACACACTCTGACGGCGGCTCGGCAGCAGCTCTTCACCGCGGAGCACAGCAGAAACGATCAGAATTAGCTGGTTAAAGAGCTCTGCCCCCTTCTCCCTTCCCCCAGTCCCGTTTAACTCAGCTCGGCTCAGCTCGGCTCTGCTCGGTCCACCTGTCCGCGGAGAAGCTGCTCCGAGCCCCGCCGCTGCTGCCGCTGAACT
This sequence comes from Pterois miles, assembly GCA_947000775.1. Lineage (NCBI taxonomy): Eukaryota > Metazoa > Chordata > Actinopteri > Perciformes > Scorpaenidae > Pterois > Pterois miles. The sequence goes on along the minus strand of CAMQGK010000514.1, from coordinate 639,107 downwards.
TAGCTAGCGCGGCTAGCTCTCTCCAGCTAGCGCGGCTAGCTAGCTCGGAAGAAATTTATCCAGTTTAGTTCGACAGTTACCCTTTTACCCGCGCCAACAAGGAGGGAGTATGTCGGCGAAAGACCAGAACAAACTGTCCACCACTGAGCGACCCATTAAAGGTATGTGACACGCATTTCTTCACGTTTTCTTCCCGGTGCAGGAAGTTAAAGGAGGCTGTCAGAGCTAGTTGGCTAAATGTGAGCAGGGCTGCTTCATGACCAGCTAACCCTTCATTTACCCGGGTTATTTAGGTGGATGGTGGAGCCCGCTACCCGCCTCTACACCCCCTGTTAGGGAGCGATGTAGCCCGGTGATGCATGTTAATCAATTCGAGCCAGCAGCTGATGCTTTAGCTTCTTTAGCTTAGCTGTCCGGACTGCCAGGTGTCAGCTCTGTGACACCCAACTGTTACCGTTCACATGCAGCTTGGCTTCACCGAGCCAAGTTAGCACGACGCCGCGGACACCTGGCCCCTGTTCCGGGACAGACACTTCCCCGTCCCCGCCGCTGCTGCCGGAGGAGGAGGAGGAGGTGGTGCTGCGATATTTAATGTGGAAGATAACGTCGTGTGATGAATTGTTTTATGGCCGTGAGAGTAAATGCTGCAGTGTTGGAGGTGTGTGTGTGTGTGTGTGTGTGTGTGTGTGTGTGTGTGTGTGTTGGCCTAAATAGAAGACGAGCTGTTTTTAGAAAATTACTTTAAGACATGAAGCACTTTATTAGACCAACAGTAGAGACGGTTTCCTCCACAGCACCATGTGTTCAGACCTGCTACCGCCACACTGCAGGGCATTACATATCACCATATATAACCATATCACCATATATAACCATATCACCATATATATATATATATATATATATATATATATATATATATATATATATATATATATATATATATATATATATATATATATATATACATGTGTGTATATATATATATAAATATATATATAAAAAAAAAATATAAAAAAAAAAAAAAAAAAAAAAAAAAAAAAAAAATATATATAATATATATATATATATATATATATATATATATATATATATATATATATATATATATATATATATATATATATATATATATATATATATATATATATATATATATATATATATATATATATATATATATATATATATATATATATATATATATATACATATATATACATATATATAATATACATATATATATATATACATATATATATATATACATATATAATATATATATACATATATAATATATATATACATATACATAACATATATACATATATATATACATATATAATATATATACATATATATATACATATATATACAATATATATATATACATATATATATATATATACATATATATATATATATATATCTATATATATATATATATATATATATATATATATATATAAGGTTCTAAGTAGAGTTTCAAAATGCAAAAAGAAGAAATGAGAGCAAGAGACTAAATGTTTTGAGCAGGCAATTTATTGAAAAGAACAATTTAACTGAAATAGGCTGTTCATCAGCTGATCAAAAGTTTAAGACCATAGCTCAAAAAAAACCCTAAAACAGAAATTAAAGTCTCAAAAACAGACTCAGTAATGAGCAGCTCCACCATTATTGTTGATCACTTCAAAAATTGGTGTTGGCATGCTTGATGCGAGTGTTTCCAAAAGGCTTGTAGGAATGTTGCTCCAAGTGGTGAAGATGGCTTCACGAAGGGCATCCACTGTCTGGAACTGATGTCCATTTTTGTAAACTTCCCTTGCCATCCATCCCCAAATGTTCTCAATTGGATTTAGATCAGGGGAACATGCAGGATGATCCAAAAGAGTGATGTTATTCTCCTGAAAAAACTCCTTTGTCAGACGGGCATTGTGAATCGCAGCATCGTCCTGCTGAAAAACCCAGTCATCACCACACAGACGAGGGCCCTCAGTCATGAGGGATGCCCGCTGCAACATCTCCACGTAGCCAGCTGCTGTTTGACGCCCTGCACAACCTGGAGCTCCATTGTTCCATTGAAGGAAAAAGCAGCCCAGATCATGATGGCGCCCCCTCCGCTGTGCCGTGTTGAAAAAATCTCAGGTGGCATCTCCTTGTCATGCCAGTAGCGTTGGAAGCCATCAGGACCATCAAGGTTACATTTTTTCTCATCAGAGAATAAAACTTTCTTCCAACTTTGAACGTCCCATGTTTGATGCTCCCTCGCAAAGGCCAAACGGGCAGTTTTGTGGCGTTGAAGGAGACGTGGCCTTTGAAGAGGTTTTTTGTTTTTGAAGCCGTTCCTTTGCAGATGCCGTCTGATGGTTATTGGGCTGCAGTCAGCACCAGTAATGGCCTTAATTTGGGATGAGGATCGTCCCGTGTCTTGACGGACAGCCGTTCGGATCCTCCGGCTCGGTGCCGGTGAGATTTTTTTGGGTCTACCACTTGATTTTTTTGTTCCATAAACCTCAGGATCTTTTAAGAAATGCAAAATGACTGTCTTACTGCGTCCAACCTCAGCAGCGATGGCACGCTGTGAGAGGCCTTGTCTATGCAGCTCAACAATCCTGCCACGTTCCAAGGCAGTGAGTTTTTTTGCTTTTCCCATCAAGAGGTCTTGACAGTGTGATTACTTGACAGAAAATGACATGGAATCCAAATTTTTGCACAGATTTGGGCTTTTAAAGGATGTGGTCTTAAACTTTTGATCAGCTGATGAACAGCCTATTTCAGTTAAATTGTTCTTTTCAATAAATTGCCTGCTCAAAACATTTAGTCTCTTGCTCTCATTTCTTCTTTTTGCATTTTGAAACTCTACTTAGAACCTTCTTACGATACAACAGTGCAAAATGCAAATTCTTGCAATTTTTTAACTGGTCTTAAGATTTTGATCAGGAGTGTATACACGTATCACCATACATAAACATATCAAAAATGTCTGATTTCCAGCAGGTCTGTAGTCAGAGACGTCCTGAAGTCAAATCTATGAGGATCATTATCAGGAATTATTGATTAGAGTTTTTATCAGCAACCCAGAAATCACAGAATAAAGACGTTTCCCTCACAGATTAGTGGGATTTTCTTTTTAATTTATCAGAGTCATGTTATGTTTTATACTCTGCTGAATATAATCCATCAGTCTGATTTCCATAGATGGATTCTGTAGATCCAGTTCCCTTTGTTAACACCTTATTTTGAAAAGTGGCCGTAGTCCCAGGTGTCTACTTCCTCTAACTTCTCCGTCAGCTCCGTTAGCGTGCAGCTTTAGCCGTGATGTCTAGCTCTGCTTTTCCAAAGTGTTTCCCTCCTTTACTGGATGTGTAGTGTTTACCAGGCTGGATTTAACATGGAGGGTGGAGGTCGGATCCACGCCCACCCTCCACCCTTTAATACTTTCTGAGGTTTGTTCTGGTTGACGGATACCGAACGGATATGACGTCACGGTACTCAGACTACCACAATAAAAGCTGTAACTTCCTTCTAGCTCCACAGAGACTCAGATGAAGCACATATATGGATTCTGGATTTAGGCTATCGATGGAGTAGTTGACTGGTTATGATACAGTAAATATAGTGGCATTAAGTGGTTATCCTACAGTATATTTTGTTTCGTGTCTCCGTGCAACTTCTGTGTCCGTCACATGACGTCACTCAGTCCAAAAAGACTTTTTCCTCATCGACTTCCATTGATAAAGAGACGTCTGTTACTCCAGACCGTGATGACGGCGGGGTGTGAGGACTCTGTGGCTGAGTCATGTGACTGAGTCATGTGACTGAGTCATGTGACTGAGTCATGTGACTGAGCGGACACTGCAGCACCCACTCTATGGGCCCAGTGCATGTGGACGATCACCGCTTGATCCGTACTTTTCCTGATGAAGTGGAGCCTTTTTGGCTTCATGCTCCACTGAGGCACTCTGATAGGACTGAACAAGGCCTCCGAGTCCGAGTCCGGTTCTCTTTATACAGTCGTTGTTCTCCAGCGTGAGGTGTGAACAGTGCAGACTGTAATCATGTGACAGTCTGATGGTCAGAGACATCCATATTCTACAATATAACATGACCTCACTGATGCATGGTGCTGATGATATAATCAGCTCATTAAAACCTTTTAAACAGGTATATTCACCAATGCCAGAGTATATTTGGTGACCCATCTTAGCATTTTTATCAATATATTATCTGTCTGAGAGCACTGTCATCTTCAGTTGATGAACTCAACCTACTCAAACATAGTTGGTTATTAATTAATTAAATTGAAATTAAAAATAATATTTTATGGAATAATCATAATAAACCATAATAAAAGAATCATAATAAATAATAATAAAACTCATAATAAAAGAATACTAATAATTCCTAATAAACATAATTATAGTGAAATAATGATAATGAAAAAATACTAATAAATAATTCTAAAAAGAATTATACTAAAAATGATAAAGAATTCAATCAAAATAATATAATCCTAATAAAAATTAGATTTGTTTGCAGCTCTTTTAGAAGTGACTGAGGCCCAACGTGCACGCTGCTGTTTTTGTGGTGACGAGCGGTGTGGCGAATACGAATACGTGGCGGACGCCATGAAGCTATCTATAAATGATGGTTTCATCCAAAAACGTGTCCGTCATGGCCGACAGCTGCCTGTTGAGAGGATTCACAGACTGACAGCGAGTATGACCGTGACGTCACGACTCAGTTATAGGTGTGATTTAGTTTGTGACAGGTGAACCTTTAATGCCATCAGAGCTTAACTATGTAATGAGATGATTAGTTTAAGGTTGTGTGTTGTGTCTGGTGAGGTAGCCTCCTCCAGGTGAAGGGCTGCGTTTGATTGGCTCAGAGGGTTAGCGAGGCTTAACAGTGTAAAGCTACAGGGAAGCGTCGCATCATTAAATCTGTCGTCTTTGGGCTGCTGATCAGAGTTAACTCATGCAGGATGGACCAGTAGACGTCAACTCTGCTGTACAGGTCTACTCTAGACCTCTGTCTTCAGAGCCACCAGTGGTTTCCCTCTCAGAGCAGCAGCTGGTCTACCGCTGCAGCCACCAGTTATTGATCAGTTATTAACCAGTTATTAATCAGTGCTACTGTGACTCTGATCTGAACCAGCGTGGCGTCCACAGCAGGACGTTGATGAGCTTCCTGCTGCTTCTCCACACCATATAAACAGTATATAAACGTCTTTTCTAGGTCTACTAAGTTATTGATGCGATATAAGTGAAAGTTCTGCGAATAAGCATGTGAAGTGGTAGTTTCAGAGTTGGTGTGCTGTCACATCTCTGGCCTCGCTGCTGATGTTTGGAGCTGAGCAGCAGGAACAAAGCAGCATCTGTCTGATGCTCTTTGCTTATATTTGACTGACTCCTGACCACAGCAGCTACAGAGGCCAACAGGGACAAAGTTCAGCACCAGCTGCTGTTAAACAAGATCAGTAAACTGTTGTCAGGTCTATAAGGATACGCCACATGACTTCCTGTAGCAGGAGGACACGTCAGCCCTGTTTGAAGCTGAGTTTACTGAAGCTGGTCACTCTGGAAACTGTCGGTGAGCGTCTGTGATCTATAAGATACCACAGCGTTCACCTACTCTCTAACCGCCGACTACATCGTCTGGTCCCGTCACGGCGCTTAGAGAGTCTTCCTGGTCTGAGATGAACCAGTTCAGGAGCGCTGATGTGATTGGCTGAATGTGTGCGACCTGGTTTGGTTTCAGAGCTGCATGTTAAACTAGACCACTGGGCCGGGAGTGTGTGTGATAGCTGCTTGTGAGATTACTCTGATCCCATTCAGTGTTTATTGTCAGAGAAGAGCAGTATGAAGAGATGTAGAGGTCCTCGGCATGTAACACCACACACACCGACCAGATCTGTGAGTCTCTTTAAGCTCCAGGCCAGTATCTGAGGAAGAAGTGATGAAGGTTAGCGCAGTGGGCTAATCAGTGTGGTTATGAGTCAGGCTAGTGCGAGCTGAGTGAATGCGAGCTGTGATCAGTGTAGAAATATTTGAAAGAAGTGTGTTTGTGTGTACTCCTGTGTTCTGAGAGGTGAAATTACTGTTCTTATGAATGGAGTCTGGTGGCCCTGAAGACAGCGATGTAACCACTTCACTTCATGATGGCGAGGTAAAGCTGCTGTGGACTGGAGCAGTAGAAAACAGACTTTGGACACCTAAAACAATCAGTATCAGTTCAACTATATTTCACCTCGATATCAGACAGTCCTTTCTGACGGGGAACTGAAGCCGTTACATCGTTCTCTTCAAACCCACCAGGCTCCATTCACTAAACCAGTCATTTGAGCTCTCAGATCAAAACCAGATGCTTTCTCTGCTCATAGAGTGAAAGTAGAGTGTGGATGTGACAGATTATTTGGTCACAGTAGTTAATTCAATTCAGGCATTGAGGCCAAACAGATTTAATTAGCACACATTCAGTTAGCTCCAATGCTAATTAAGATTAGCAGTGATCAGTGTGGGAAACATCCAGTTAGCAACAAACCTCATATCAGCTGTCGCTAATTCACTAATTAATTAATGTCAAGTCTGTGAAGAACTTGATGACA
>CAMQGK010000514.1:612500-627500 GCA_947000775.1 Pterois miles | reverse complement strand
GAATGTCTTTTACATGAAGTGTGCTGTACAAATAAACTTGCTGTGCCTGCCTAACAATTTTCACACTTTTTGGGGCTTTTTAAATAATTTTTTGTCATTTTGTGGACATTTCTGTCAGACTTTTTCGCCAGATTTTTGTCACATTTTTCACACCTTTCATTGGAAAGTTTTCAGACATGTTGGGCTGCAGTTTGCCATGTTTATGATTGGAGCAAATTTTTGATGCTAAAGTCAGAACCTGGGAGGGTTTCTGGACAATATCTGTCATTGATTAGTGTTATTGATTTACAGTAATATATATACATACATTTACCTAAAGCAGCATATTAGTCCACTAACATGTGGATCAGAGGATTAAATCCTGGACTGATCTCCCTTTATGGGACATTATGAACAGATAAAAAATGGGATAAATTGTGATAAATCGGGATTAAATATTTTAGTTAATAGACAGCCCTGGTTTTTGCCTGCATGGCTGATAGAAACAACAGTAACTCAATGATGAAACTATGATTAACGTCCTCAGTAGGAACCATGAGAGACCTGGACAGGAAGTGAGACGGTGTTTGAAGACACACCAGCAGGTCGACGTAGGCCTTCCTTACAGTATCACTGGTGACTGGTGTGTTGTGTGTCCAGTGTGCGGAGACGTCCACGGCCAGTTCTTTGACCTGATGAAGCTGTTCGAGGTGGGCGGATCCCCCAGCACCACCCGCTACCTGTTCCTGGGGGACTACGTGGACCGAGGCTACTTCAGTATCGAGGTAGGCCGCCAGCCGCTCGCCTCGCACACGGTAGACTTTCTGCCATTTCAGCTGACATTTGGAGCGGCGGCCTGTTGCTGGGCTCGGGCTTAGCGGAGCGTCTTTAAATAGCGGTAGGAAATGAAAGGCACACTGTCTGCCTTCCCGCCCTCCTGACTGCCACGCTCAGCGCCACACCCACACGCTAACACACACACTAACACACACTAGTGGACGTGCACACACAGGCCTCGCATGCTGCCTCCAGGCCTCGCTGTGTTTAGTGGAGGGAGGCGTCTTGTGGAGCTGTGGATGGCGTGACATTTTTATTGGCTGCTGTCATGCTTCCTTCTTGGGATTAGTGGATATCCTGGAACAGCGTCTTCATAAACAGACGTTTTATTATTATCCAGTTTCACAGATGTAGGCATATCCACCATCTCCTGATTCAACACTAGCACCACACTGGGGAGCTGATTCCACGTCCACTGTGATTTTTAACTGTTCACATCAGTGTTAATTATTTCAACTGTATTTCATCAGGACTTTGACTTTGTCCCCGCAAGTGTCCGATTCAACTTTTTCACAATTTTGAATTAAAATACGTAAAAATCACAAAACACATCAAATCAGCTCCCCAGTCTGGTGATGGTGTTAAATCAGGAGGTGGTGGATTGTCCAGACCTCCTTTTTTCAACTTGATCAACGTCTGTTTTATCTTATAAGATAGTTTTCTCTCTGTTCATCTCACCTCTTTTTTGGGACAGTTTTCAGACTTTTTTTCAGATATTTTCTGACATTTTCAGACTCTTTCTGACTTTGTTACACTTATTTTGACATTTTTCCTCCCCGCGTTGGGGGGTTCATTCACATATCTAGAGGTCAGAGGTCAAGGGACCGTTTGGAGCAGTATTAGACTCCCAGCTAGCCTGACCTGGTTGGTACCAGCGACATTCTGCGGCATCCTCATATTATTCTGGTGGCTCCTGTTAGTTTAGGTGAACAGCTGGTGAGATCTGGCTCCTTGTTGATGCCTTCACACAATAAAAAACGAGCTGAAACAGTTCCAGAGAGTGAATGAGTGGCAGCTGAACAGACTGGGTCTGCTTGGACCCATCACATTCAGGAGTCCAATATCTGCCTCGTACATGATGCCTAGGATTACCTGCTCCAGTGTAGCTGAACATCCTCCCCTGTCTGTTGTCTCTGTAATCAGTATTCACTCCTGCACAAGTCTAGTGCTACGTTAAGCCTGTTTACTGTGTATATTCTAGTCCAGGTTCTTCGATGTGAACTTGTCTTTATTCTGTGACCTGATGACCTGTTCATCAGTCAAGACCTTTTGACTAGCAGATATTTGAATTAACAACATAATGACTTAAAGGGATAGTTCACCACAAGATCTGAAATACATATTTGTCCTTTTACCTCCAGTCTGCCTTTTTATGTGTTTAGGACATTTTCTATCCAGTAAACGCTTTGCGTGAGTACCTTATTTTCCGGACTATAAGGCACACTTACAATCCTTTAATTTTCTCAAAAGTCAACAGTACGCCTTATAATACGGTGTGCCTTATATATGAAAAAAACAGCGATATTGATATTTATTGATGGTGCGCCTTATAATTCGGTGCGCCTTATGGTCCCGAAAATACAGTGCTTTATGCTATTTGTGTTGATTTTTCCCAAATTTATGTTGTATTTTGCAGCACTCATGGTGGTGATATCGTTACTGAATGTCCTCATAGATAAATCCTTGTAAAATAGTGAAGAAGGCTCACTTCTAATGTTTCCATCAGTGGGAACAGGAGGTTTCTCTGCTCACTATCAGCAGCTACTGGCCGATATTTATCTTCAGACATAAAAACTAAAACGCAAGAAGCAGGTTAGATTTTTAGCTTCTTTTGGGATTTGAGTGCCAATTCTGACTTTTGAATAATAAAATCCTAAAGGATCGGTTTCAGCAGAGACCAGGTCCTGACTCCAGTCAAAAGGGTTCAAGAGCAGTAATCATTTAAATGTGGGTCCAGAGCTATCAGACTGACATTATTGATATGTCCAGTGCTTGATTATTGATAATCTGTGTGTCCTGCAGTGCGTCCTGTACCTGTGGGCTCTGAAGATCAACCACCCCAGCACCCTCTTCCTCCTCAGAGGCAACCACGAGTGCCGGCATCTAACAGAGTACTTCACCTTCAAACAGGAGTGTGAGTCCTCCATCTCCCGCCGCCGTCAGCTAACGGGTCACGTCACCGCCGTGGTCCATCATGCTGCGACATCACGCCGTGACCTCTGTGCTTGTGTGTCCCGCAGGTAAAATAAAGTACTCTGAGCGCGTCTACGATGCCTGTATGGATGCGTTTGACTGCCTGCCTCTGGCTGCTCTCCTCAACCAGCAGTTCCTCTGTGTTCACGGAGGTCTGAGCCCCGAGGTCACCTGTCTGGACGACATACGGAAGGTAACTGCAAGACCAGGAAGTAGATGCCACCGCTCACCAAGCATAATCAATCAGTCATGCTTTATCTGTGTAGCACTGGTCATACAAAGGCAACACAACATTCTCCACACAATACAAGCCCCCTAATCATTAATAATAATAATAATAATAATAATAATAATAAGAGCTTTCAATAAAAAGTAGAAACAGGAACTTATGAAACATGAGAGGAATTAATCAGCTGGTTAATCCATAATGAAGATTATCTTGCACTGATTCTGATTTTAAAAATGATGAAGTAGCTGGTCTGGATCTTATTTTATTTTTTTTTTTTAATGTAAAACTACAACAGCATATTATGACCAATGTAATTAAATAAAAAAGAAAATCTGGACCGGGGGAGGGGTGTAAATGTACAACAGAGTATCTCAGATATTCTCTTAGGTTAAAGTCGGACATTTACGAGAAAACAAATCACAAATTAATGATAAAAAATGAATATTCTCTGAAAGTAACGAATTTGTTAATTAATTTATTAGTACTGACTTTTTTATCCCAGATTCACCAGATTATTGTCAGCATCCAACATGGAGACCGTTAGCGGGGTCGGTTCAGACGAGAACAATTTACTCAGTTTTTCTCTTAAATTTGTGTTTTTTTTTCTTGTAAATTTATGATTTCAGTCTCAGAGAATATTTAAGTATTTTCATGTAAAATAGATTTTTTTCTTGTAAATATACAAATTTATCTCAGAATATTTATTTTTTTCTTGTAAATTTGTTGTTATTTTCTCACAAATTCATGACTTTCTAATTTCAGAGAATGTCCAACGTGCTTTGCTTTGCTCATAAATTATCTGATATGATTATGAGATGCTCAAAGAAATGATGCCACAATAAGAATAAAGCCCAGTGTAGGCACTGATGGACTAATGTGGTCTGTCATTGGTTTGAACTGTAAACCTGTCTCTGCGTCAAGCTGGACCGGTTTAAGGAGCCTCCGGCGTTCGGACCCATGTGTGACCTGCTGTGGTCGGACCCGGGCGAGGACTACGGCTCAGAAAAGACCCAGGAACACTTCTGCCACAACAGTGTGAGAGGCTGCTCTTATTTCTACAGGTACGACTCGATGTGCTGCTGGTTTACATGTTTCCACGTCTATAAAAAAGAGAAAAGGACAAAAAGCAGCTTGGTCCGTTAATCTGAGCTGATTAAAGCTTTTACAAACAATGGCTTATCTCTGGATAAGTGACCGGTGCTTAAATCTGCTGTCAGACAGATACTGAAAATAAATATTAGCATTCTCTGCTCTGTCTTAATATTTGTACTGAATTTGCCATGTTGACAGCACACGGAGGTCACTGTGAGGGGAAAGCTGCTGCTGTAAAGCCTCTTTATCCTGCTGTTACTTTGCTTTAGTAGCAGGGTGCTGAAATGATTCAAATCCCTGTTAGTGATCGCAGCCTCCTGACATCATTAGTTTTATTTGGCTGACTGCACAGTCCCATTCACTCCGTTCAGCTCCAGCACAACCTGGAAGCCCTTTTCTGGTCGTCTCTATCTCGGTTTTCTGGCCGTCTCCCTCTCGGTTTTCTGGCCGTCACCCTCTCGGTTTTCTGGTCATCACCCTCTCGGTTTTCTGGTCGTTACCCTCTCGGTTTTCTGGTCGTCTCCCTCTCGGTTTTCTGGTCGTCTCCCTCTCGGTTTTCTGGTCGTCTCCCTCTCGGTTTTCTGGCCGTCTCCCTCTCGGTTTTCTGGTCGTCACCCTCTCGGTTTTCTGGTCTCTCCCTCTCTTTTCTGGTCGTCTCCCCTCGTTCTGCCGCCCCCTCTTTTCTTCCCCCTCCCCCCCCCCGTTTTCTGGGCCCCCCCCCCCCCTCTCTCCCCCCCCCTTTCTTCGCCCCCCTCCACCCCCCCCCCCCCTGTTCGCCCCTCTCCCCCCTTTCCCCGTTTCTGGCCGTCACCCTCTCGGTTTTCTGGTTGTCTCCCTCTCGGTTTTCTGGCCGTCCACCCTCTCGGTTTTCTGGTTGTCTCCCTCTCGGTTTTCTGGTCGTCACCCTCTCGGTTTTCTGGTTGTCTCCCCCTTTTCTCCCCCTTTTTCCTTTCTCCCTTTGCTTCCCCCCGTTTCGCTCCCCCGTCGTCGTCCTCTCGGTTTTCTGGCCGTCACCCTCTCGGTTTTCTGGTTCTGCGTCACCCTCTCGGTTTTCTGGTCGTCACCCTCTCGGTTTTCTGGTCGTCTCCCTCTCGGTTTTCTGGTCGTCTCCCTCTCGGTTTTCTGGCCGTCTCCCTCTCGGTTTTCTGGTCGTCTCCATCTCGGTTTTCTGGCCGTCACCCTCTCGGTTTTCTGGCCGTCTCCCTCTCGGTTTTCTGGCCGTCTCCCTCTCGGTTTTCTGGCCGTCTCCCTCTCGGTTTTCTGGTTGTCTCCCTCTCGGTTTTCTGGCCGTCTCCCTCTCGGTTTTCTGGCCGTCTCCCTCTCGGTTTTCTGGTCGTCACCCTCTCGGTTTTCTGGTCCTCTCCATCTCGGTTTTCTGGCCGTCACCCTCTCGGTTTTCTGGCCGTCACCCTCTCGGTTTTCTGGCCGTCACCCTCTCGGTTTTCTGGTCGTCTCCATCTCGGTTTTCTGGCCGTCACCCTCTCGGTTTTCTGGCCTCCATCTCGGTTTTCTGGCCGTCACCCTCTCGGTTTTCTGGCCGTCACCCTCTCGGTTTTCTGGCCGTCACCCTCTCGGTTTTCTGGCCGTCACCCTCTCGGTTTTCTGGCCGTCACCCTCTCGGTTTTCTGGCCGTCACCCTCTCGGTTTTCTGGTTGTCTCCCTCTCGGTTTTCTGGCCGTCTCCCTCTCGGTTTTCTGGCCGTCTCCCTCTCGGTTTTCTGGTTGTCTCCCTCTCGGTTTTCTGGTTGTCTCCCTCTCGGTTTTCTGGCCGTCACCCTCTCGGTTTTCTGGCCGTCACCCTCTCGGTTTTCTGGCCGTCACCCTCTCGGTTTTCTGGTTGTCTCCCTCTCGGTTTTCTGGTCGTCACCCTCTCGGTTTTCTGGTTGTCTCCCTCTCGGTTTTCTGGCCGTCACCCTCTCGGTTTTCTGGTTGTCTCCCTCTCGGTTTTCTGGTCGTCTCCCTCTCGGTTTTCTGGTCGTCTCCCTCTCGGTTTTCTGGTTGTCTCCCTCTCGGTTTTCTGGTTGTCTCCCTCTCGGTTTTCTGGTCGTCACCCTCTCGGTTTTCTGGTTGTCTCCCTCTCGGTTTTCTGGCCGTCACCCTCTCGGTTTTCTGGTTGTCTCCCTCTCGGTTTTCTGGTCGTCACCCTCTCGGTTTTCTGGCCGTCTCCCTCTTGTTTATTTGCAACCAGATATGATACGAGAGGGTGGAGCCAAATACAACTGAATGCTGAATAAGACATTAACATCCTGCTGATATTTTCACCTTTTGTTCATGACAGACAAAATGGTGAGAGGGTTTGTGCTCTTTGAGTCAGAGCATTTCAAGGTATAAAGTCAGTTTAGTGAAACCACAGAAGAACCATCTGCACTGACTGAAAATGTAGACCGAATCCAAACAGTGATTGTGTGTGCTGTGTTTTATCTGTAGAGAGCTTTTGGTTCTGTGGAGATCACATACAAACTCCCACTCCTCTTGTGTAACAGCCTCGACCTTAATTGATCTTTAATTTTAGTGCTTTCAGCGTTTCTTGTCATACTTGCAGCCTTCTTAACTGTCATAGCAACCAAGGTGACTGAGAGACAGCTGAGCTGGAGGAGGAGGCTGAGCGGCCGCCATCACTCAACACTGGAAAAAACAAGAAACAATCGTTCAGTCTAATGTTGGCCAGACTGGCATCTGATGGTGTGGTGCAAACAGCAGGACTAACCCCTCTTCTTCTTCTGTTGTTTCAGTTACCCAGCAGTATGTGACTTCCTGATGAACAACAACCTGCTGTCTGTAATACGAGCACATGAAGCTCAGGATGCAGGGTGAGTGATGGCCGTTGGTACGAGGAAATGCAGATACCTTTAACAACCCTGTTAGGACCAAGTCTGAGGTGTCCCGTTAGGACCAGGTCTGAGGTGTCCCATTAGGACCAGGTCTGAGGTGTCCAGGTCTAAGATGTCCTGTTAGGACCAGGTCTAAGATGTCCCGTTAGGACCAGGTCTGAGGTGTCCCGTTAGGACCAGGTCTGAGGTGTCCCGTTAGGACCAGGTCTGAGGTGTCCCGTTAGGACCAGGTCTGAGGTGTCCAGGTCTAAGATGTCCCGTTAGGACCAGGTCTAACATTATAAGTATTATTTTGTTTAATCTAAGTGCTTTTTATCTTTTATTCTTATCTGTTTGTCTCTGTGCTGCTGTAACACGTCAGTTAATCTCCACAGATTAGTAAAACCTTTATCTTTGTCTTATCTTTTATATTATCCTGTATCTTTACCTTATTCTGTCCTTATCTTTATCATATCTGTCATTATATTATGTCTTATCTTTTATATTATCCTGTATCTTTACCTTATTTTGTCCTACCTTCGGTAAAATGTCCATGTGTTCTTCTGTCCGTCAGGTATCGAATGTACAGGAAAAGTCAGACGACAGGCTTCCCTTCTTTAATTACGATCTTCTCTGCTCCCAACTACCTGGATGTGTACAATAACAAAGGTAGGAGAAACCATGGCAACCGCCTGGAAACCTTGGCGCCCTGGCAACAGGAGACAGGAAGTGCATCACGCAGTAGAAGATGTTAATGTGTGTGTTTGGTGTTTTGTCCTCAGCGGCGGTGCTGAAATATGAGAATAATGTGATGAACATCCGTCAGTTTAACTGCTCTCCTCACCCCTACTGGCTGCCCAACTTCATGGACGTCTTCACCTGGTCTCTGCCCTTCGTCGGAGAGAAAGGTGAGACTCCCGTCAGGTGTGGGTGGAGATTCACCTGTCTCCTCATTCAATACAACCGTCATGCTCTATTCTGATTTACTGTGATTGACTTTAACGCTAGACCATGTCCAGGTTTCTCTGATATTGTAGCTCTCTAGATCCTCCAATCACAGTTTGTCATCTCAGATGTTGATATCTGGATTCTGGCAGCCAACAACAGCAAGATGACATTTTAGATGTCTGCTAGCGTTAGCCTCCAGTCTTTAGTTAGCCTCCAGTCTCTGGTTAGCCTCCAGTCTTTAGTTAGCCTCCAGTCTTTAGTTAGCCTCCAGTCTTTAGTTAGCCTCCTGTCTTTAGTTAGCCTCCAGTCTTTGGTTAGCCTCCAGTCTTTAGTTAGCCTCCAGTCTTTAGTTAGCCTCCTGTCTTTAGTTAGCCTCCAGTCTTTAGTTAGCCTCCAGTCTCTGGTTAGCCTCCAGTCTTTAGTTAGCCTCCAGTCTTTGGTTAGCCTCCTGTCTTTAGTTAGCCTCCAGTCTTTAGTTAGCCTCCAGTCTTTGGTTAGCCTCCAGTCTTTAGTTAGCCTCCAGTCTTTAGTTAGCCTCCAGTCTTTAGTTAGCCTCCTGTCTTTAGTTAGCCTCCAGTCTTTAGTTAGCCTCCAGTCTTTGGTTAGCCTCCAGTCTGTAGTTAGCCTCCAGTCTTTGGTTAGCCTCCAGTCTTTAGTTAGCCTCCAGTCTTTGGTTAGCCTCCAGTCTGTAGTTAGCCTCCAGTCTTTGGTTAGCCTCCAGTCTTTAGTTAGCCTCCAGTCTTTAGTTAGCCTCCTGTCTTTAGTTAGCCTCCAGTCTTTAGTTAGCCTCCAGTCTTTGGTTAGCCTCCAGTCTGTAGTTAGCCTCCAGTCTTTGGTTAGCCTCCAGTCTTTAGTTAGCCTCCAGTCTTTGGTTAGCCTCTAGTCTTTGGTTAGCCTCCAGTCTTTGGTTAGCCTCCAGTCTCTGGGTTAGCCTCCAGTCTTTAGTTAGCCTCCTGTCTTTAGTTAGCCTCCAGTCTTTGGTTAGCCTCCAGTCTTTGGTTAGCCTCTAGTCTTTGGTTAGCCTCCAGTCTTTGGTTAGCCTCCAGTCTCTGGGTTAGCCTCCAGTCTTTGGTTAGCCTCCTGTGTGAATTTCTCCACTGTGGGACCAATAAAGGAATATCTTATCTTATAAGAATATCTTATCTTATGTTATCTTATCTGTCTTTAGTTAGCCTCAAATCTTTAGTTAGCCTCCAGTCTTTGGTTAGCCTCCAGTCTTTAGTTAGCCTCTAGTCTTTGGTTAGCCTCCATTCTCTGGGTTAGACTCCAGTCTCTGGGTTAGCCTCCAATCTTTAGTTAGCCTCTAGTCTTTGGTTAGCCTTCAGTCTCTGGGTTAGCCTCCAGTCTCTGGGTTAGCCTCCAATCTTTAGTTAGCCTCCAATCTTTAGTTAGCCTTCAGTCTCTGGGTTAGACTCCAGTCTCTGGGTTAGACTCCAGTCTCTGGGTTAGACTCCAGTCTCTGGGTTAGACTCCAGTCTCTGGGTTAGCCTCCAATCTTTAGTTAGCCTTCAGTCTCTGGGTTAGCCTCCAGCTAACACTGTGACATCATCATGGCGTCATCATTAAATGGGTCTATTCTGGATATTAGAGACCTGCTGGTACTAATTTCAACATACATCAGTGACCATGCACATCCGTCTGGACTAGCAAACACTGCCACTGTTAATCCTTTAAAACAGATTACACATTTCATTGTCTAAAAACTGGTCAGTTTTACATGTGTTCTCCAGCTCATTGAGCCCAGCAGTGTAGTTTCCTCCTGCAGCAGCTTGCAGCCTTGAAGACACCAGAGAAAGTCTAAATCTACTTGGTGACACAGATGGGAGTTATGCATCATGTGACATAGCTGCAGTATCAGAGGAGGGACGTCATGAGGAATTCTCAGCTGGTACATGATCAGGTTTACTGTTCCTGACACAGAAGATCTGCTGAAGGTCGGAATCTCATGTAGATGTACTGAACTACAAGATAAGATGAACCTGAAGAGAATTCATCCATGTTTCAGTGTTTCAGTTTGTACACAAGAGGACGCAGATCTTCACGCTGACGTTTGTGCTTCAGAAGTTTAGATATTTAGGGCACCCATTCCTTAATAATTTCATACTGATTTGAACTAGTTCAGCCCGCTCTAGCCTGCAGAGATGCTAACATCTGCCTCTTACTTTTTATTTGTCTCTACTGCAGGACATTTAACGACCAATATGACAAATGAGATTTATTTATTGGTTTATTTCACATGCACATTAATAAACATAGCTGTAAAGTGAGCCAAAACGCTCTTTCATCTGTAGTACCTGCAATAGAGTATAACACTGTATTTACACCAGAGGGGCGGCGAAGTCTACGACGACCTGCGAAACGCAGTGGCAGCCATCCCGAGCTCAGCAAGATGTGGATGTTTGATACATCGGCAAAGTGCATCCAAATGAAAGTTGGGAAAAGTTAAATTTTTAACGAAGTGCGACTAAACTAATGTTGGGAAAAGTGTAATTTTTAGCGGCGAAGTCCGGCCGAATTGAAGTTGTGAAAAGTAAAGTTTTAGTGGTATTTTCATCATTGGTGACAGTAAATTGAATATCGACAGTTGGTCGGAGAAACCAAGTAAAGTGAAGGCATTGCTGTGGGCTCGAAGCATCTTTCCAAACTGCTAATGAGAATAATGAGTAGTTGCAGCCCTCGTACGGACCCCGTTGTAACGTGACTGATGTTGTCTTCACACAGTGACTGAGATGCTGGTGAACGTGTTGAACATCTGCTCTGACGATGAGCTGATGTCGGAAGGGGACGACACATGTGAGGGTAAGAGGAAGTAACACCTCATCATCACACCTCACGGTTTCATCTGTTCATTGAGAGTTTCTCCCAGGTTGAATCAAAGACGCTGCAGATGGTTCAGCTCATTAGTTTTATACAGCGACCTGCAGACAGCTCGTCTCTTCCTTCATGTCTCTGCTCATGTGGCTGTGCAGGTGTGAGTTATGAAAGCATCCCAGACTTCAGGGTTACCAACCGATCCACGTTCCTTTTCACCACGCTCAGCTTTATTCTGGTGATGTACCACACAACGCAACAACTGCTTTGTCCTTGAACACACCAGCTTGGAGAGTTTTAAAATGGTTGCTGCTGAAAGCTGCAACGCCACGTTATAATGAAGTAACTGAAAAAATAGATCTGCCATGTTTCTCACAGATATGGAGTTTAAAATAATTTCCTCAGATTCTCACTGTACTTTTAATTTAACAAACGAGGCAATGTGTTGGGGACTATTTTCAGCTGCGGATTAATCCACGTTTGGTGCTCTCGTACCTGTGTTCCCAACCTGGGGGTCAGGACCCCTCAAGGGGTCACAAGAGAAAAAGGTTGGGAACCAATCATAGACTGTATATAAGAAGTGGACGTAGTCACTGTGACATTGAGTTTGGCATTTTGGCAGTCTCCATCTTGTTTTTTTTTTTTTTTTTTTTAGCTATGTCCGTCTTGGTTTTTGGCCATCACCATCTTGGTTGTTGTGCTGAATGAGACATTTGTAGGTGACCAGAATATTATAATTAACTTAAAAGTGAAAACTGTGAAAGGGTTAAAGTTATAAGATGATTACACTGACAACTCCCAGACTGCTTTCTGGTCTATCTGACTCTAAATGAACATCCTGCTGTACTGAAGAAGACTGAAACTAGTGACTGAGACCAGAAACTGATGTTTCCAGTGTTTACTGAGGTAATCAATCAGAGAGGAGGATCATTTTCTAGAGACTCTATAGACCCAGAGGAGTCGCCCCCTGCTGGCTGCAGACAGGATGAAGGGTTCAGGCTCTTCAGCATTCAGCAGCGTTTGTGAGATCAGCTCAGAATAAACTAGTGTGTTTATGGCGATGAAACTAAAGTCTGGTGTAAAATGTGGTGTGTTGCCATGGTGACCTGAAGTGAAGCAGCAGTCTATAATAAATCAGATGTGTGAGCAGGAACCCTGAAGGAAGCTGAAGCGTTATGTGACCTCTCTCTGCTTGGTTCTGATCCAGGAACACTCAGTAACACCTTGTTCCCTGATCGGTGTGGTCCAGAGTTTCAGGCCTCTCAGACTAAATAAAACGCTGTGAGCTCCACAGAGCTTCGTTTATTACTCCCCACCAACTGATCTGTGCTCTCCTGCTTTTTCTGAACCATTTCTTTGTTTTTGTCGTCAGGCGGAACTCCGGCCGTCAGAAAGGAGGTGATCAGAAATAAGATCCGGGCGATTGGAAAGATGGCTCGAGTCTTCTCTGTGCTCAGGTGTGCTCTTACCTCTCTGATTGTCTTCAATTCAAACTTCAAAATAAAGGTTTTTATAAAAGCCTGAAGGAGCTGGGAGGTTACTGGGAGGAGTAACGAGGTTCAAACTGGCCTCTCGTCCTGCTGCCGTCACACTGCTGCTCTCTGCCTTTTTCCTTTTTTGTGCACTTTTTGTTTTTATTTTTATGCTGATTTAGGTTTGAATTAACTTGTCAACTCATCCACCTTCACTGGCTTTCCATCAAGGCTCGCATCACCCATCCATCCATCCACCCATCGCATCACCCAATCCCTTCGTTGCCTCGCCCCCCCAGTGCCTAACCGACCTTGTCCGTCCCTGTGTTCAGCCCCGGTCACTCATCAGAAACTGGTCTGCTCTCCGTCCCCACACCAGGCTCCGAGCCTAAGGTGACGGAGCCTTCAGTGTAGCTGCCCCCACCCTCTGGAACGCTCTCCCTTCCAGATCAGGAATATTTCATCCCTGGACACCTTCAAAAAACACCTTAAGCACCACCTATTTACCAAGGCCTACGACCTCGAGGACGTAGGCCTACCCCCCACCCCCCATATGTGAATGTAGTCTGGTGGCTTTGAATATATAACAGCTTCAGTCCCCACAGTTTCATTATATTTAGAATATTTTCACCTCTTTACCTCCATCAGACAGCTGTTATATCTTCAGAGCCACCAGACTCCATTTACAAAAGGAGTAGCTGGTTTACTGCTGCATCCATCAGTTAACATGTGAATACATGAAGAACTCACCTGGGGAGATACAAAATACACTCCAAAAACAACATGGACCCTCCCTTTACTTCCTCTTTGACCATAAGCTTAAGGTCTTAAAGGTCCTTGTTAGGTTTGTGTTGTTTAACCAGGGCGTTGGAGTCGGCAGCCTCCTGTGGAGTCGCTCTGCAGAGGTTTTTTCTGGTCTTGTTCCACTTTAGTAAAAGGCTAATGACTTGTTCCTTCATTTACATGCGTCCTCTTTTACGCCGGTGGAAGTGTGTCAGAATAACGTGTCCCTTACCGATGAATGCTCTTGTTCAGGACTTTATCTGGAGTTGCTCGGCCACTGTTGGTTATTATGAGTGAACTGATGTCTAGACCCGTGCAGCTGTACATCAGTTCTGCTTCCTGTTTACGCCCCTCGATGGAGGCTGCTATCGCCTCCTCAACGCACCACCGGTTTTACCTTCACTACATTCAGAGGTGGAAGAAGTACTCCCATCTTCTACTGCAGTAAAAGTACACATACCACAATGTACAAATACTCTGTTACAAGTACAAGTCCTGCATTCAAAATCATTGAATTGTCATCAAAATACACTTTAAGTATCAAAAGTAAAGAAGAAGAAGAAGAAGATCTACCTTTATTAGTCCCACAATGGGGAAATTCAATTTACACTCTGTTTAACTTATACATGGTACATGCACACAAACACACACACATGCAGTAATGGAGAGATGTCAGAGTGAGGGGGCTGCTCCTGACAAGCGCCCCGAGCAGTTGGGGGTTTGGTGCCTTGCTCAGGGGCACCTCGGCAGTGCCCAAGAGGTAAACTGGCACCTCTCCAGCTACCAGTTCACACTCAGTTTTTGGTCCATGTCGGGACTTGAACCGGTGACCTTCCGGTTCCCAAGACAACTCCCTACAGACTGAGCTACTGCCGCCCCCAAAAGTCCTCATTCTACAGAATAATCCACATTATATTATTGTATAATGAGTTCATCACTCTAATGTTGCAGCTGGTAAAGGAGCAGCTACATATACTATACTGATAGTAGTTTAATCTATAATAATACATCAATATTTATCATTGGAGTACATTTTGATTTAATTACCTGAATCTGTAAAATAACTAAAGCTGTCAGATAAATATTGTGCAGTAAAACGTAGAGTATTTCCCTCTGAGATGTAGAGGAGGAGAAGGAAGTAGCAGAACATGGACATAAAGTTGAGGAGCAGCCTCCTCATCTGCATAATGAGGCAAAATGCATAAAGAAATGTTAAAAGAAGGACATGAATAAATTCATTTTGGGAAGTAAATAAGGGGTGAAATGCAAAGAGCAAATCATGCATGAATAAATGCATAAATACATTTAAAATAAACATGAAATGAATGAAAGTTAGTATATATGATATAAATGTATAAATACATACATTTAAAGTAAATATGAAATAAATAAAAAATGTAATAAATATGAAATAAATAAATAAAAAAATGCAAAAATAAACATTTAAAAATCAAAATAATAAATGCCTAAATAAATAAATAGAAATGAATGCATAAATAATGTCTGTGAATGTTCTCATTCATCCAGGTCATATTCATTCTGGCAAAAAATTGAATCGAAGGCAACTGGACTTAGATTTAAAAGAAAGATGTATAAATAAATGAAAATCAACAAAATGCATAAATACATACATTTAAAATATGAATGAATGAATGAATTCATTAAAATAAAGCAAAAATACATACATTTGAAATATGAATGAATTAAAATAAATGTGAACACAATTTTTAAAAAATGAAAAAATGAGTAAAAAGGAAAATTAAACAGAAGCGTAAATAAAGATAAGAATCAAATAAAAACAGAAATATCAATTTGTGTCACCATCAATTAATGCCTTCATTTATTTT
>CAMQGK010000514.1:605000-610000 GCA_947000775.1 Pterois miles | reverse complement strand
GGTCCGCGGGCCAGAGTTTGACACCCATGATCTAGACTGTTGTCACCAGATCTGTAGTTGTGTTCTGTCTTTATGGCAGCATGCTGGGAACACCCCAACAAACCCTGATTAGGATTATTAGTGTATATGGTTGTGCCTCTGAGGGGTGGAGGGGTGGAGGGAGGGATGGGTGGAGGGGTGGGTGGAGGGGTGGAGGGAGGGGTGGAGGGAGGGATGGGTGGAGGGGTAGAGGGAGGGTTGTCATGGCTACATGTTAACAGGACTGACTGATTGCAGTGATATCTAACGCTCCCACTCTCTCTCCATTGGTTTGGGGCATGGCTCTCTACTCACGCTTACACAGCCACCGTAGAGGCAGAGGAGGCACGAGGTATGGTATCTATCTATCTATCTATCTATCTATCTATCTATCTTTTTTTTTTTTTATCTATCTATCTATCTATCTATCTATCTATCTATCTATCTATCTGTCTGTCTGTCTGTCTGTCTGTCTGTCTGTCTGTCTGTCTGTCTGTCTGTCTGTCTGTCTGTCTGTCTGTCTATCTGTCTGTCTGTCTGTCTGTCTGTCTATCTGTCTATCTGTCTATCTATCTGTCTGTCTATCTATCTGTCTGTCTATCTGTCTGTCTATCTATCTATCTATCTATCTGTCTGTCTGTCTTTTTGTTTATCTATCTATCTGTCTGTCTGTCTGTTTATCTATCTATCTGTCTGTCTGTCTGTTTATCTATCTATCTATCTGTCTATCTATCTGTCTGTTTATCTATCTATCTGTCTGTCTGTCTATCTGTCTGTTTATCTATCTATCTGTCTGTCTGTCTGTCTATCTATCTGTCTGTCTTATCCATCTATCTACCTATCTGTCTATCTATCTACCTATCTTTTATCTATCTATCTATCTGTCTGTCTGTCTGTTTATCTATCTATCTGTCTGTCTGTCTGTTTATCTATCTATCTGTGCTCTGTCGTCACATCTATCTATCTGTCTGTCTGTCTGTCTGTTTATCTATCTATCTATCTGTCTGTCTTCTTCTATCTATCTATCTGTCTGTTTATCTATCTATCTGTCTGTCTGTCTATCTGTCTGTCTGTCTATCTATCTATCTATCTATCTATCTATCTATCTGTCTGTCTGTCTATCTATCTGTCTGTCTATCTATCTATCTACCTATCTGTCTATCTATTGATCTATCGATCTATTGATCTGTCTGTCATGTCTTTAACTGTGTTGAGAGAGTCCTGGTTCTGTTTTATTGCTGATTTCAGTGGTTTTCCCAGAATCCTCTTGTTCTAATGCAGGAAGTGTGAAAGTGTGGCTGCTGATCAGAATGACAGAGTGCTGTCTCAGCACTACAGAGTCCTTTAAAGAGAAACAGGAAAGCGTTCGGTACCGGCGGTCTCCGGTGAAGTGCTCCCTTCTGTGGCGTGGGTTTGGCTGGCGGGGTCGGGGAGGCTCATCGCTGCCCGGGGAAAAGTGGACTTTCACAAAGACGGACATATTTGACTCTGAGCGCCACGCCGTTGGCAAATATCTGTTTGGCCTCTTGACGTGGTGCTCACAAGACGCTGGTTGCTTCCATCAGTTTTCTAGGTCACCAGAAGGACTTTAAAGTCGACCTGACGTGGATCAGGACCCAGTGTAATGAAGCTAAAACTGGTGGATTTGGTCACATGTTCTAGTCTTAGTTCTTGCTGCAGCGCTCTGAACCATTTGAAGGCTTGTAGTACTAGAAGGAGGCAGACCTGATAGCAGACCATCACAGTCCTGGAGGAGACCAAGGCCTGGATTAGGACCTGTGCTGTCTCATCAGTGGAGGTGGAAGAAGGCAGTGTGTGATGCTTCTAATGTGCCGAACTCACTTATCTGAAGACATTTGATCAAACTGATGTCTGTCAATCAGGACCGATGACCGGGATTTTAAGAAAGTTGGTATCACTACATTAATCAACATCTTTATCATTTGTGAATATTATCTCCATATTTAATCAATGCTTTCAGACAGCCTGTGATGTGGTCGTTAGTAATGTTCAGTTGATTGGGTCCAGCTTGTTGAGGCTAAAGCAGTCCTCTTCATCACGCCTCCTCCTCACTGGACGCGATGCGGATCAACCATCGTTTCAGTTTATCCCGGTCCTGACCGCTCGCCACGCCTCCGTTCAGGGTTGACTCCCGTCTAAACGCTGAAGCGTCTCCATGGAAACAGCGACACGGCTCGCTGGACTAGTTGTGGCGCTGCATTCGGCAGAGTTGACTCGCTCGCTGTGCATCGAGATCATTGAGGATGAAGTAGTTGTTTCTATTATTTTGTCCACTCCTTTTACATCAATCAGGGTAGACAAAATAACAGAAACACCTCTCTGACGGTGGTGGACATTATTTATATCACAGCAGTAAATGATTAAATAATCAATGAATAATAATAGGACAAGAATATGAATAATGAACGTCTGTTTCTTTGTCTTCATGCTGTCCTTGTCCTGTTACTGAAGTAAGTTTTCTCTGCTGCTCCAACCAGCTCCCAGTATACTGCAGTACTTGTACCAGTTATACCTGACTATGTTTACATGCACACTAATATATATATATGTATATATATATGTATATGTGTATATATATATATATATATATATATATATATATAGTGTAGTATATATATATATATAGTATATGTGTGTGTATATATATATATATATATATATATATATATATATATATATATATATATATATATATATATATATATATATATATATATATATATATATATAGTATAGTATATATACAGCGGGATCTTTGGTCGTGGCCGTTTTGTGTGGTGAATAAGCGGGTCTTCTGCTCTCATTGCTGCTGTTTCCTCGCAGCCATTCAAGGCTTCAACCCGCAGCACAAGATCCAGAGCTTCGAGGAGGCTCGAGGTCTGGACCGCATCAACGAGAGGATGCCCCCCCGCCGCGACAGCAAGCAGCAGGACGCCGCCGCCTCCCTCAACAACCTGCCGGCCGGCGCCGGGCCTCCGGACAAGAACGGAACCAACGCACAGGCCTAAACCCTCCCTCTCCTTCCCCTTATCCCCCCCTCCTCTTCCTCCCTTCTTCCTCCCTCCCTCCTCCTCTCCTTGCGTCTTTCCCTTCCCCTCTGCTGTCCTTTAAGAGCAGGAGAAGAGGCAGTTCAGTCCGAGCGACTCTCACCACGCTTAATTTATTTTATCATCTATTAAATATCATAGTTTAAGACTGAACAGGATCAAATCTCAAATGCGATGTGGATTTGCTGGAGGCGATCATCAGCGCCCCGTCCAACCGAGGCAAATCCACTTTCTGATCTGTTTTACGGGACGCCACCTTTCTTTCTATCAGCGTTTTATTTTGGCGAGGGACGAAGTGACGCTGACTTCGTGCCCGATAGAATGAGATCGCATCAAATCCATCCTTTCTTATGCCAATGATAGTGTGACTGAGCTCTGAGGAGCGAGTATTGACATTTATATTATATATGTATATTTTAATTGTTCCCTCTTTTCAATGTGATGTTTTTTTTGTTTTTTACAACACATGGGGGGGGGGTGGTGTTATTCTGCTTTATTACAGCTTGGGTCTGGAACCTTGAAGTCCATTGTTAATAAGTCAAGGTCCACTTACTGTCTTTATGTGCGTGATAACGATGCCGAGTCCTTCAGTGGACTCCTTTTGTAACAGGACGGGGTTAAAAGCTCCAGACGCACTTAGTAAGTGGACCAGAACTTCAGATTTTCATGTTGAACATCTTGTTTTCATCAGTCCTGATAACGTTTAACTCAACAAAACAAGCTGATGATTTGGAAACAAACCTGCAGGTTAGAGAAACGTATTTCTAGAGACAAACTGTTGTAATCAGCCCTCGGTTTACACTCAGACTGGACTCCAGTCAGTCGGATCCTGTAGTCCAGAGATGTGCAGTAAGCCACTTTATTCCCGCTGGTCAACCACGACTGTTCTTCATAACAGGCTGTTGCTATGGATGCACTTCTGATGTCACCATCTAGCTGGGTTCAGCCCGTCACCATCTAGCTGGTTTCAGCCCGTCACCATCTAGGTGGTTTCAGCCCGTCACCATCTAGCTGGTTTCAGCCCGTCACCATCTAGCTGGTTTCAGCCCGTCACCATCTAGCTGGTTTCAGCCCGTCACCATCTAGCTGGTTTCAGCCCGTCACCATCTAGGTGGTTTCAGCCCGTCACCATCTAGCTGGTTTCAGCCCGTCACCATCTAGCTGGTTTCAGCCCGTCACCATCTAGCTGGGTTCAGCCCGTCACCATCTAGGTGGTTTCAGCCCGTCACCATCTAGGTGGTTTCAGCCCGTCACCATCTAGCTGGTTTCAGCCCGTCACCATCTAGCTGGTTTCAGCCCGTCACCATCTAGCTGGTTTCAGCCCGTCACCATCTAGCTGGTTTCAGCCCGTCACCATCTAGGTGGGTTCAGCCCGTCACCATCTAGCTGGTTTCAGCCCGTCACCATCTAGGTGGTTTCAGCCCGTCACCATCTAGCTGGTTTCAGCCCGTCACCATCTAGCTGGGTTCAGCCCGTCACCATCTAGGTGGGTTCAGCCCGTCACCATCTAGGTGGTTTCAGCCCGTCACCATCTAGGTGGGTTCAGCCCGTCACCATCTAGCTGGGTTCAGCCCGTCACCATCTAGGTGGTTTCAGCCCGTCACCATCTAGGTGGGTTCAGCCCGTCACCATCTAGCTGGGTTCAGCCCGTCACCATCTAGCTGGTTTCAGCCCGTCACCATCTAGCTGGGTTCAGCCCGTCACCATCTAGGTGGTTTCAGCCCGTCACCATCTAGCTGGGTTCAGCCCGTCACCATTTAGGTGGGTTCAGCCCGTCACCATCTAGGTGGTTTCAGCCCGTCACCATCTAGCTGGGTTCAGCCCGTCACCATCTAGCTGGGTTCAGCCCGTCACCATCTAGCTGGTTTCAGCCCGTCACCATCTAGCTGGGTTCAGCCCGTCACCATCTAGCTG